>LOJH01058932.1:0-10877 GCA_001685095.1 Ellobius talpinus
GGAGGAGGAGGAGGAGGAGGAGGAAGAGGAACATGAAGAAGAGCAAGAAGAAGAAAAGAATATGAAGAAGAAGAGGAGGAGGAAGAAGAGGAACATGAAGAAGAGTAAGAAGAGCAAGAAGAAGAAAAGAAGATGAAAAAGAAGAAAAAGAAGAAGAAGAGGAGGAGGAGGAGGAGGAGGAAGAAGAAGACTGCCAAACCTCGCCAAGATAGGGTAAGACAGTTTTGAAAATTTTCTTGCCTCTGAAAATGATCTGTCAGTTACTCTAAGCCTTAGCCAAGTTGGTTGCCCCAACATTGTAAATGAGACTTTGAGTGATTACCAAGGTAGCCAGTAGTCTCTATTATTTATTGTAGCTTTTGGAAGTTGCTTGATTGCACTTCCTGTTTACTCAAGTAATATTTCCCTTCTCAAGTCTTTGATGGGGCTGAAGACTAGATAGTCATAATTACTTTCCTTTCATTACTTAGCAAGCCATTTCTAATATAAGACTTAGACTCCTTAGGATAGGATGTCTATTAAAACATTTAGCATATGTTTCTTGCTTGATATCATTTATGGTGGTTGTAATTCTAATTTTTATACTTGATAATTGTTTTTATTGTATATAGTTTTGTATTAGGCTTAGAACTCTTTAATTTAGACAAAAGGGTGAGGTGCTGTGGATACTCCTTCAGCCAATGGCCTTTGAGATGCTGGGCCACTTTGGGTGTGGTGTTGGATACTATATATACAGAGGTAGGGGTGTAGCAAGGCCTTTGGCTGCTGGATTTATTTCCTGTTCCCTGCCCATGCATAAGACTGTTTATCTGTGTGTCTATCTCTAAAAATGAGACCTTTTTTGTACTCCATTCTGAGCTAATGTGGGACTACTTTATTTTAATTGACTACAAGTCTTCATTAGCTGTTCTTTATATTACAACAATTCTCCAAATCATAGTAGTTAGCTATAGTTGCATACCTTTGTATTTAGATCATCAATGTTGTGTACAATACAATATAAAACAAAGCATGCAGGTGGCTTTCTATGACTTATGTCATTCTGAAGATTGTTCAAGGAGAAAGGGGTGAGTGGGGGGAGTTAGTTTGAAATTGGCAATGGTTATGTCATAGTCTATTTTCTCACTCAATCAGTGTGCTGAGAAGGGGCCAGTGATTACTTTAACAACAGCTTCATAGTGGATCAGTCCCAATGCCCTGGCAGCAGAAGATTTTAGACTAAGCCAAAATAATAAAAAAAGAATAGGCAGGGAAGCATAGGACCTGCCTTTGAGAAAAATTATATTCTTTGTAACTCAGTTGTTACATTAGCAGTAATAATATCCTAAGGGAGAAGGGATGCCTTAAATATCTGCTCTCTTTATTTCAACTTTGATTAGTATCCAGTCTGTGAGTGCAGTCCAGGCAGAAGCTTCTAGTTGCAAGAAAAAACTAGGTCTGTCCTTTCCCATTTCTCCTTGATGATCCTGGTAGTCAAGTCAGGATGACATTTTGGTAAAGACAAAGGGACTCCAGAAAGACCCAAGTATTTATTCTGAAAGGCCAAAATAAATAGGACATTTCTCAAAATACAATAGCTTCAATATGGAAGGAACCAGGAGTGGTCTGAGGCATTCTTATGCCAAAATCTTCCAAGTCATCTCCAAGTTCAGGGCCTGGACTCACAAAGAAGGGTGAGTGCAGTTTTCATACCCATTTTATTAATCCCTGAAAGACTATCTGGAAGTATATTTATTCCCTTTCTCCATAAGTGGGCTGTGCAGGGTCTATGCAGGATGGTGGTTCCATTGCAGGGCCTAGAACCCTGATCTCATCTGACTTAAGCCTAGGACAAGAGGTCTGTTGAACATTGTCCTGGTCTTTGGAATCAGTAAAATTCCTGAATGTCTTTCAATCCAAGGTCCATTTTCTTAAATTGGATTATGAACTGAATTAACTCTGTATATTTTTCTTCTGAACACATGTGCATTCCCAGAGCCTCTTCTAATAAAAAAAATGTGAAAAACCCCTTCTTACAAAGCTCTGTGTGTGTAAAGAGAAAGTTTATATTTTTATATTTCATTATAAAATTATTATACAACACACACACACACACACGTTGCAAGGAACCGCTTGCTCATCCCAGCCATCCAGAACCAAAATAATCACACAGAAACTGTATTACTTAAGTCACTGCTTGGCCCATTAGCTCTAGCTTCTTATTGGCCAACTCTTACACTAATTTAACTCATTTCTATTAATCTGTGTAGTGCCACATGGCAGTGGCCTAGCAGCAAAGCATGTATATCTCTGGCAGCAGATTCATGGCATCTCTCTGACTCTGCCTTATTCCTCCCAGCATTCCATTTAATTTTCTCCACCTACCTAAGTTCTGCCATTATCAACAGGCCCAAAGCAGTTTCTTTATTAACCATTGAAAGCAATACATAGACTGAAGGACCTCCTACACCATATATATATACACATATATGTATATACATACAGAAATAATTTTTTTGTTTCAGTCCAATAGATACCTTTCTTTTCCAAAGAGTAGTAATTCCATACTTCCCCAACACTCCACAATCAGGCAAGGAAAAGCCAATAGACAGATCACCAATAAGAACCAATGTTTTGTCTGTATCTCCTGTCTTAAGTGAGACATCGAAGGTAAACTGAAAGGCCCAAGAAAGTGTGTACCCAACTCCTCAGAAGTCACTTGAGCCTGAACATCTCTGAGGTCTCAGAATCAAAAAGGTGATGGAACTACTGACCTTCACATTCACTATGGCTCTTGGAATACCCTATAATCAATACACATAAGTTTATTTATGTGTGCTGGGTAATGCTTTAATAATGGAAAATTAAACACCAAAATAATATCATTATAGTACACTCAAAAAAAGAATCTAAGAATAAACTCAATAAGAATAATTTTAAATGTATGTAAAAACTATAGAACAGCTAAGGAAAATTAAAGATCAAAATAAATAAAGGATATATATTTAAGAATTAAAATATTCAATATTATTAAAGTATCAACTCTATCTAGAATTAAATGATAATTCAACACAACCCATATCAAAAAACTAGCAGGATTTTATTGTTTTTAAACATTATAAACTAATCTTACTATATCCAGAAATATATAAGACTTAGAACAGCTAAAATCACTTTGAAAAGAAGTAAAAGATTTATACTGACTGATTGAAAACTGATCTAACCATGTTAATAATGTCAATATAATGTTTGAAATATACTGGATGCACAGGCCAATTGAATATTGCTAGAAAATCCAGAGTCAGTTTCTATATTTATTACCAACTCACTTTTAACAAAAGTAGCAGAATACTTAATGGATAGAGAATGTAGTTCCTTTTGAAAAAATTATTTTTGCTTTGATGTATAGCTGGTCACACTCCATTTTCTGGAAGCCTAAAGTTATTTCATAGTTTAAAACATAAATGAAAACAGGGATTTTGTTTACTTAGCTCTACACTGCTAGCTCTTGATGTCCAGGTGCTACGGCCATATTTGGTCCCCTATCTTAATTTCTTAATGCTAAGCTAAGGAGATGCCATAAACACATGAGACACAGCCCTATCAACATCCTGTTCATATTTTGATATAAAACTGAGCAGGGAATTTGGATGCTAAGTGGTCAAAATATGACCACACGAACAGGTACTCAGTGAGGGGATGAAGAAAGGGTAAAATTGTTACCACATAACTGTGTTTGTTGTACCCACCATAATGGAAGAAGAAAGCAAATTACAAAGATTCAAGAGATACTAGAAACATTATAAAGAGGAACTGCGCTACTATTTTTACTGTCATCTCTTTATTCAGTGGAAAAAAAAGAGGTAAAGCTATCCATGTTGTGTGCTGATTGCTTGAGGCAAAAAAAGGTGTGAACGTGTCTTCCGGAAAACGGAATCAGCAATTGACTGTAAATATATATATATATTACTTTTTCCTGGTGAATTACTTAAGGGCTCCTGTGATAAATTTAAAGCACACTCTGTCAGCAATATCACATTTAAATATAACACTCATAAAGGAGATGGTGTGTGTGTAATCAGGTCTGAGATTTTACCACCCTGTGTGTGAGAAAGGGAGGGATAGAGGGAATTGAGGATGGATGAGGAAGTGTTTATTATGATGGGCACATGGCCTAAGCTTGAGTAAACAGGAAATGGGGAAGGAAGTAATGCCTTAAAAATAGCAGAAAATCAGATTCAACTATAAATAATGATTTTAAATAAATTGAGAAAATATAGTCTTTCAGGAAAATCACCTATGGAGAAATAAAACTCACTAAAGCTGACATAAAACAGTGTGGAGAACATTTATTGTCCTACTACCAAGAGCACAGATCTGCCCAATCATGAAGAATTAAAATTGAATTTTATAAATTCTACTGAGCAGATAATCAGTAAAATCCTGTATAATTTTTATTTAACACTTTTTTTCATCCAATATATTTTGACTATGTTTTTACTCCTTCCTCAGCTGCTCCCAGATCTTCCCTACCTGCCTACCCACCAAATTTCATGTTGTTTCTAACTCTCTATCCAAAAAATAAAACAGAATGAAAATCAAAACAAAAAACCCCATTAAAACAAAAATGGAAACAAAATGAAACAATTCCCTCACAAAAATAAACAAACAAAACAAAAAGCATGATATATACAAAAATTTAAAAATGATTTGATTACTCCCACATTTTATGACATTATTTTAATGAACGACAAACCAGACAAATACCATGAGACATGACAATCACAAATCACTGTCATTCACAGACCTAAGAAACAGGGAAATCTTAGCAAATAATATTTAGTAATGTATCAGCAAATACATATTGTGGCATGATGTTTCATCGCAGATGAAGAAAAGAATCCTGCAAGCTAAGATTGCATATTAATAGAATTCAGCACTTTGATATGGAGGTGAATGAAGGACTACCTCAATGGATACAAAAGCAAAACATCTTAAGAACAAAATTTATCACTTTTACCCATCTGAATAAGTAAAGAGAAATCTTTCAAGATACAGGATTCAAAACGAATGCGAGATGTATAACACCTAGAAGTTCTACCTGTTGTAGCCGTGTAAATTTGTTCAGTTTTGACACATAGAAAGAGAGTCAAAGGTTATTAAGTGTAGTTGAAACTGTACTATAATAAAGTTCTTGTGCTGGCTATGAAACTATATAATATTTAAAAATCTACAAGGTACTGACTATGTATACTGAATTCATAGGGTAACACAAAATAACTAGAGTGTCATAATTAAAACGAATTATAAGGACCAGGACGATGTCTCAGTGAGCAAAGGTGACCCTGCAAAGCCTAGCAATCTGAGTTTGATCCCAGAACACACGCACATGGTGGATGGAAAGAACTACTCCTGAAAGTTGTCTTAGTTACATGTAAATGCTGCAGCATGTGCACACATGCACACATACACAAATAAATAAATGCAAGAACATAGCACATAAAATGAATACTAAAATTCTGAATCATCTGAATCCTTTCATGAAAAGAAGAATGAAGAAAATGCCAATATCTTCTTAAAGGACAGGTAGACTAAGGCATAGTGACATAAGATCATAAAGCGTTAGGCAGTGGTGGCGCATGCCTTTAATCCCAGCACTCGGGGGGCAGAGGCAGGCGTATCTCTGTGAGTTCGAGGCCAGCCTGGTCTACAAGAGCTAGTTTTAGGACAGGCTCTAAAGCTACAGAGAAACCCTGTCTCAAAACAAAACAAAACAAAAAAATCGTAAAGTTAAATAGGCTTCACACTTAAAGAGCATAGACTCGTATTCTTGTTAATGCATAGAACAAAATATATGATATGTACAACAAAAATATTTTCAATAGAGGTTTTAACATCAAAGTCTTCAAGTAGTTGTGTGAGTCCTGCTTCTTGTTGCTTACAACCTGTATGATGCCTCTCCTAGTCTAATGTGATTGACTCTGAAACAATAAAATCCAGCAAATATTATGTGATATTCAAACAGCACATGTCAATACCTTTAACTTCTCTAGTTAGTAGCATTTTTATTTCTATGTGATCATGCAATATTCACTAAGGTAGATAGTATAGATTATAAAACAAATCATGTCAAATGTCAAAGAATAGAAAACCTACAAGGTATGTTCTCTGTTTATCCTGGTATGAGATTAGAAATCTTTTGCTAAATTCCTCTATCTCTGGTCATGTATTTGTTTGTTCGTGTGTGTGTGTATGTGTGTGTGTGTGCATCTGTGCCATGATGCAAATGTCACAGAATGCAAATATCAGAGAATACTTTGTGTGACTTGGTTCTCTGCTTCCACTATATGGGTCTCTAGGATTGAGCTCAGGTCATCAGGCTTGGCCACAGTGCCTTTACCTACCAAGCAATTCTGCTGACCTGAAAGATTATAAATTCATGACAATAAATTACCCACTAAATGTTCAAGAACTTGGAACATAAGCAGCCTATACCTAAATGATTCACAGATGAAGAAACCAAACAGATAATTTAGTATAGCATTACTAAATGATAATAGCAAAATATGTAGGTATTATCAAAACTATTACAAAACTAATTTGTGAATGCTTGAATATATTGCAAAGAAATTAAGTTTATTATTAAGAGTTATTTCAAGGAATAATGTAGGTCTAAACAATTCATAAGTTCACTCAACCAAAGCTCTGGGTAAAGTATCAAATCTTGAACATACTTTCAAGATGGAAATTGGTATGCCTTCAACTAATTTTATATGCAGGCATTAATATATCCAACCAGACAAAGGCATTTCAAATAAGAGCTGAGTGATGAATGCATGAACATGTCTGTAAATATTGCCAGTCAAATAGCCAGTCAAACAAAGCCTCATGGGAAGCGGTAATGCACTGCGAACACAGACATGACAGACTACTAAGCAGATAAACACAAAGCAGCTCCTTAATGGAGTACAGCAGAGCAAACATCAGGCATTTTGAACAAGAACCCTGGATAGGGTAGGCACACGACTTGACAGATGGACACTAGGTGAATTGAAGCAGAAGAATGAATGAAAGTTTGGAACCAAAGTAGGAGGGAAAATAAGAAACTGAACTCGAAGAGGTCATTCAGGAGAGAGAGGGAAGCAGTGTGGCAAGAAATAAAGATGAAGTAGCAACCCTGAACCCAGGTGATGCTGCTAACAGTGCAGGTTACACCAGGAAGTAAGCTTAATGGCAAGCATTAGGAAACTCCACAAAATTCATAGAAGCACTTACAGAAGATACTCTTTGAAAGTGAGAAGGGTGCAGAATTCTTCAAGCCACAAGTATTTCTAACAGCCTCCTACAAAATCCAGCTTCAATAAACTATAACATCAAAATGATATACATTAATATCTAATTATGATTTTCTTTGGGAAGTGTGGATTTGCTAACTTCTGCATTTTTAATAGTGGACACACATCTCTCTCTCTCTCTCACACGCACACACACACACACACACACACACACACACCAAGTCAGCTTTTGCCTTGAGGAAGCAAATTGTCCAATGTCATCCTTTATAGAATCTAGGGGTAGCAGTTCTCCAGGGACTGTTCATCTGTGCTGGGAGTGTACACAATCTCATGGTCACTGTCCCATCATGACTTAGCTATAGGCAGCCATTTGTGTGCCCACTTAGCCACATGCTGTAGGAAATTCACAGAGAGGCAGAAATTATGTTTGAATGCTTAAAGGCAACTGTGTTAGTTCCTGTTATGGTCATACCTCAAAGTGATATTTTGTAAAGTTGAGTCTTCAAATTCTGTCATCAGAGACTACATTTTATGCAGTAGTGATGGGGGACAGCAGGGATCAGACTAGAAAGTATCTGTTCTAGAGGAATATGGGTGAGCAGAAGAGGGAAGTGAGGAGCAAGATAGGAGGGTGGGGTGGGTCAAGGCATATGTTATACACACATAGTGGTGTCACAATGGGGTCCATGATTTTGCAGAATGAAAATTCACCAGAAAATGAGAAAAGAAGGAAAGTGGTACTGGAGGAACCAAAAGGGAAGATAGGAAGGGAGGGAGGAAGGGAGGGAGAGAGGCAGGGAGAGAGAGAAGGATGGAAAATTAAAGCTAGATACCATGTAATCCAAAAGAATGAAGGGAAAATTACCAGAGGATGTTGATTCTGTTATGACAAGGATTCTGTTTGACTTTTGCAATTGTGATTTCAGGCTAATTCTGTGATCAATGATCTTCCTGACCAACTTTTTATTGCTTTCAAACTAAAGAAGCAGTTCCCCTTCTGTGAGCCCAGACTTAAATGAAGGTTCATCAGTGGTGAAAAAAAGAACTGATTCTCATTTGACTCCTCTGAAGATGTTATTCTGAAGACAGAGACAAAGAGAGAAGAGAGAGGGGAAGGGAGAGAAGAAGGGAGAGAGGGAGGAAGGAAGGGAGGGAGAAAGAGAAAGGGGGAAGGAAGGAGGGGGAGGGAGAGAGAGATTTCTGGATTTTGTCTCGTTTTCATTAAACATTTTCAACTGGATGGAATTAACTCCAAAAGATGTCAAACAGCAACTCCGCAGTGACTCTAACTTAAATAAATATGTTGTATGCCTGACATTTAACACTGAATTTCACTGGTCCTCACACCATTCTCAATTTAAAAAGACAAGGTCTAACTGTTTTCTGGAGTGATTGCACAATCCATATGGACACCTGCATGCCAGATGTGTACAGCCCTACATATGCCCAGCTATTCTGCCTGCAATACCTACCACAAAGCCCCCATTTTGTCTCAGTTGAGAAGGAGAGCCATCAAGCACTACAATGCCTCAGCAATTTTTTTCTCATTATTCTTTTATCTTGTCAGTCATGCGTCTTCAGTTCTTCTGTTTTCATATGACAGTGCTTTTCAGAACCCACAAGTCATTTCTTTTTCTCCTTGATTATGGAGAACTTGGGATTAATTGTGCTGTTTTATTTTGTTTTTACTTTTAACATATGGATAATGACAAATGGAGGCGTGAAGTCCCTCACTTTCCTTTTAGGTTTTTCACAGGCAAAAAAACATAGTCTGAAGTTATCACTATTAAATCTAATGAAAGCACTTATCAACTCTATTTTTAACCATTACTTAATAAAACTAATAAGTTTATTATGTTAATTGAAGGGCTTTCTTTCTCATAGTTCTGTGCTCCAAACTAGGATCATGCAGCAGATGGACACCAAAACTAAAAGATCAAAGAATGACATCACTGGAACTCATGGTCCAGCAGTGCAGGGCCAGGTGGAGGCCAGAAGGATGAAGTTAATGAGATATTTTGCTGCTACCAACAGGCGAAAAGACCAGAGTCAAACCAACTCCATGTGGAGAAGACTTCTATCAGCTGGCTACAATTTTCTTGGATTACCCCCAAATGGCTTGCTTAAATCTACCTCATATAATATTACCAACAAACCCAAGCCTGTCCTTGTTGTGAATCAATATGGTAAGTTTTCACTGAGTAGTGAATCACATGGCTAAGGTATTTGGGTGAGATTGCAGGTTAAGCCCCTTAAAGGTTATGAAGGACTAATTTTGTGCTATGTAACTCCCTGAACTTTCTTTAAAATACAAACTACCAAGTATATTATTAATTTAAAAATGTAATTATTGACCTCCATTTTAGGCACAATGTCTTGTATTTGAACATTTGTAGCAGTTTTTCATGTGGGTGCTGATATACCCATTTTGAAGATAAAAGGACAAATACATTGAAAAGTTAAGCTCCCAACTGACTCTGATAAGAAATTGTGAAACCCAGCTATAGCCAGCCATCTTTCTATAGTACAATTGCTGTATTATTAGACTGCTTTCTGAATGGACTACCACAGCCATTTGTCTGGAACATCCTGGTCATCTGCTTAGAATATCCACAAATATTCTTGGGTAGTAGTTCAGTTAACTCTGCATTAGATTTGCCTTATTTAAAGGTAGCAAATTGTGCTTCTTAATAACTGCTGTATACAAATTTAATTAAAGGTGTGTTTGCTGAGTGAAAAACATAGCTTGTTTCCCACTTCTTTAGCCATCCATACTCTCCACTCCATTCTAGGATTTCATAAGAGTCAGTGCTGACCATCCTGTGATCAGAAGGGCAGAGAAACCACATTATTTAAAAGGGAACAAGTTCCATGATTCAGTCCTTATCAGAACATAACATAGTGACTTTATGCAAACAAACCATGCCAATTTATAAAAAGAATAAAAATTACAATTTTCTAATCATTTTCATTCAATTGCTGAGATGTCCCTATGGCTACCTCATTGCTTTTTAATTATGTCAACATATGGCATTAAAAGTATTTTTAGTTGGGAAGTTACCACCCAATTACACATTATTATTTCATGACAATCATGAACTTATTACATTACAAGTGCCTGCACAAAAGCAGATAGACTTTAACCCTCAGAAATGAAAAGAAGTATAATAGAAACCTATGGCAAACCTCCTGATGAATGACTTGCTGCACACCGAGGAACAAGAAAGGGAAAATTTTCACTTAGGCTTTTCATTTCTCCAGAATCTCTCTCTGGGGCTTAAGATTCAGCAGTTAGACAGAGACTCATAGTAGATGGCCACTGACCAAAATTTTGACCTATTCTTGGTCCTCAAGGATAATCATACCTTAGATGTGCAAGTGGCTGTCAAGCTAGTATGAGCACGGGTTTTCCTGGCCCAGCCTAAGAATTGGAATCTCAGAGTCTGTATCACCAATCAGCTTCCAGAAGATGAAGCTGTTTCTGCTTTGACAGCCACACCTGGAGAACAACTGGTTTAGACCATTTGGAAAACGTCTTCTGTGTTTCGCGGAACCCTCCCTACCTTGACCCTTTCCTCACAACCCGTTGTTTGTGTTTGGTCC
>LOJH01058933.1:0-11335 GCA_001685095.1 Ellobius talpinus
TTGAAGAGTGGGAGGAGTGAGAATATGAGCAAAGGGGTCAAGACCATGATGTGGTTCACCCACTGAAACAGTTTACCTTAGCTAATGAGAGCTCACCAACTCCAGCCAGACTGGGAAGGAACCAGCCTAGGACCAAAGTAGACCCTCTGAATGTTCTTGACAGGGTGACAGTTGTGTGGCCTTGGGCAGACTACAAGACCACTGGCAGTGGCACCATGATTTCCCCCTACTGCTTGTACTGGCTTTCTGGAACCCATTCTTTTTGGAGGGATACCTTGTTCAGTGTAGATACAGTAGAGAAGGCTGTGGACCTTCCTCAAAGCAATGGGCCATACCCTCTAGGAGGAGTGGATGGGGAGTGGGGTGGGGGGANGAGGAGGGGAGGGATTGGGAATTGGGACTGCCATGTAAAATGAAAAGAGATTATTTTCTTTGAAAAAAATTCAAAGAAGGTTAATATTAATTTTAAAATCCTACAGAGATTTGGTTTTATAAACTAACTCGTATAAAATAACAGAAAACTGAAATGTAAAGAAATAAAAGCTTAGTAAACCACTATAACCATTGAAAGATATTTTTAATTTCATTTACTTTAATAATTCTTTCAAAAATACTAGAATGCACTTACAACTACTGTTGCTTTATTAATTATTTTAATATCATTGTCATATCCTATGTTTTACTTCAAATAATTATCATAATAATAATCTCTCTATTGTAATGAATGCCTGTGTTTATTGATCATCATTGCTATCCATCCTCTTCTTTCTCGCTCAAAGGCTATATTCTTGGTAAGAACCAAATTTTGTATAATCTGTATTCTTTATCAAGGTTCTCCAAGCATCATGCTACTTACCTCTAGTACAGAGTTTATTACATTATATAAATACCTTTACTCTATATTACCAAATCATTTCTGAATTTCAGATGCCATATTTTTACTTATAAACCTATTTCCAGTGATTATGAATATCTTGTCTATTAAAAATATTGGTCTAAATAATATTTCAGTATCTACTGAGGTCAAAAGATAAAACATAAAAATTTCCAGATCAACCAGTCAGTAAAGTCTGTTAATTTTAAACAATACTAATGGAAAAGAATACTGATTTTGTCATTTTAACTGAATGCATCTGTAGAAAGATCTAGCAGAATTAACTGGGTTTGACAGTAAGCTCTTGCTCAGCATGTACACCTACTGAGCCACAAAACAAATGATTTGAGTAAGGATACTTCTAGTTTTACCAGTCAGATATGAAAACAAAATAGATAAATGATGATAAATGAGTAGGAAGTAAGAAGGAGGGAAAATGTGGCTTTGTGGCTTAATTGCTTAAGCCTGCATAGCTTAAATAATTCTCTATGAAGTGATCATAATTTGATTTAGTGTTCTGAAAGTTCAAGTCCCTAGCCACTACCTAATGTAACTCAGAGAAGAATTCTCAGGATCTCTATAATAACTTCATACTTGATTTGAAGGTCATACTCTTTATTATTCTTTAAATCTCTTTATAATTCTTTGTTTCAATTCTGTCACAATTCTCCCTTGCTTCTCTGTTCACCTGACTTCAATACATTTTTTATAGGAGGCTTAAGGGAAAAATAAAAACAAAGTTACAAGAATTATATCTTGTTGGTCATAGCACATTTCTTGGGTAAATGATAAGGAGCCAAGCCATTTACAATGGCAGCACAAGTTTTCAAAGTTCCCAGTGTAAGAGGTTGGGGTGCAGTGCCCAATGAGACAAGTTGCAGAGATATCTGTACATAGTCAGGACTTATCATCCAGACTTGGGTAGTGAAGAATTGGTCTTATTTTGTAGGTCATTTTATGGTAATAACCTTGGTTAGAAACCTGTAAATTTGACCTTGCCCATGCCTGTAAATTCTTTTAACTTATGAACCATGTACAGAAATATTGCCTAGTTTGAACTTGCTGTGGGGTGAAAATGAACTAATTGTGTATAGCTTGTCTTATATTGGGGAGAAATTGTTGATTTTTTGTGTTTGTGTAAAAGTGCAAAGTATACTTTTAAATGTCTTAAAATCCTCAGGGGACAAAAGATCTAGTTATGAAGCATATTCTAGTATATTTTCTATACATCAAAATTATAAAGATTAAAAAGTCATTTTTCTGATCACCGACAGATATATGTGCCCATAAGATTGATATGCAATCATGAGATTACATATACAAGGTACATAAATTTACATACTACAATGCAAGTATTGGGGAAGGGCCAGAGATGCTGTTGGCCATGCAAAACTACAGAGAGGAGCAACAGTTTCCTAAGTCCATAGTCCCACATGCCTTTCCCAGATGGGATTCTCCTCCATCACAGAATTTCTCTGGTAGGATAACATCTGAATATTTGTGTTACTTCCTCTAACTCCCGCAGTCTCTAACAGTTTGAAAATCATCAAACCTGATTCAGGTGTATATTGTTGTAAGATACAGAAGATTTCATTACAACTTCATCTTCATAATAAGGCTGTTTTGTACATGTAACTATGAGATATTTCAGTCTCTTCTTGCTGTGGGACAATGGCGTGTACCCTGTCACTTGTATTTTAAATAAACACTGATTGGCCAGTTGCCAGGCAGGAAGTATAGGCTGGAAAACTAGGCAGGAAGTAGAGGCAAGGATAGGAGAACAAGAGAATTCTGAGAAGAGGGAAGATTTAGTCTGTAGTTGTTACCTAGCACAGAGGAAGCAAGATAGCAAGGTCTGACTGCCTCACTGAAAAAGGTATCAAACCATGTCGCTAACACAGGCAAGAATTATGGGCTAATGTAAGTTATAAGAGTTCATAAGAAGCCTGAGCTAATAGGCCAATTAATTTATAATTAATGTAGACCTTTATGTGATTCTTTGGGACTTACCAGCTGCAGGAACTGGGCAGGACAGAAACCTCAGTAAACACCTTCTCATCACTCTCATTTTGCTGCTGAAATGTAATCCTTGTGTAACTACATTTATGGATATGTAGAACTATGAAACCAATTTACTTTTTTGGTTGAGGAGTCTGTTATAGAATTCTGAGAATCATGTCAACTAGATATCAACCATGGTAATTTATTAATACAATATTGTAGCACATACCACAGTTCTCCAAACTGAAAAACCCCTGTTAAACAAATATATACGTCTCCATGCTTGGGACAATTTTGTGGACATTGTTTTCAAATTCCCATAGCTTTTACATAATAGTAAAAATCCAATATAGTTGTTTCTTAACCTGACCAGAGAGGGTTGTAGGTAAACTACATATCATGTTCTAAAAACTGAAGTCAATTATAGACTTAAATGAAGACACAAAACCCTAAAAATTCCAGGAGAAAATATGTTTTAAAAACTATTTGGATTCGGGAAGTATCTGCTAATACAAAGACATCACAAAATAGAAAATAAATCATATTTAAGGAGGGGAAAAATAGAAGATTGATGAAGCAGGAATAAATAACACAATGGACAATGGATGCTTGAGTAAGAGGCACTGGAAAACATGATTTTATGTTAACATAAATATACATATATGGTATATACACTAGTTGTGTTTAGACAGACACAGAGATAGACAGACAGATAAATAGGGATCAAATGAAATTATGTCACTTGGAAATAATGATTCATGCAGGAGACATCTAATTAATAAAACTCACAGTGCTGTGCATAAGAAAACTCCATTCTAGTCCTTAGTCAGAGGAATCTAGGAAATTCACAAAAGCAATACATGATATGGTCATTGCCTCAGTTGCCTCTAAGAATCTGAAGGTAAAACCCTGTTGCTGAAGACACAACAAACTTAGAACCTTGTACTTGGACAACTTGAACAGAAACTGACCTGTAAGCTTCTTCACTGAGTGTTGGCTCTCATAGTATCTGAAGATGCCACACAAGACAAGAAAAATAATCAATAGTTCTATCCATCTCTAAAGCCTCTGAACCAAATAATTGAACCTACTAATGCCACTTTCTTAAACAAGCACAATTTCTAACTGCATTCTAATTATGTATCCCGATAAACACAAAAAAGTACAGTTCCCAACTCTCCTTAATGATGGGTCCTTCTGCAGCAGATGAAAACTATTACAGAAATCCTCAACTCATCAAAATGCAGAGAATAACAGCTCTGGGTTGCTTAGCCCCTATTGGTACATCAATAACCATTCCTTATACCTAAATGTCAGGGAACAGTGGAACAGATACAAAAAATGCTACAATATCTAGAGAACCAGAGACTTTGATGTACAATAGTATTTTCTATATATGATAAGAAAGCTTCACTTCTGAAATATTAACTATCTTGTTGCCTAAACAAAACCTTCTTAATGACAAAATGAATGAACAGGCCAACACAGATGGGGGTATTCTCATAAGGGCCCATACTTGAATGAAAAGCTACAGGCAAGTAATAGTTATAAGAGGTATAATCTCAAGTGTTTGATGCTAAACACATACACATATGATAAATTGTTTGGGTGCATGTGTGTATTCAAAAATAGTTTTTAAAGAAGAAAAATCATGAATTTAAAGTATTTGAGGAGATATGGAAAGAATTAAAGGAGGAGAGGAGGTGAAAATTGCAAAAATAAAACTCATATAGGAAATTCTCAAAAATAAAACTCATATAGGAAATTCTCAAAACAAATTTTAAAAATGTATTAAAAACATAAGCTATACTATCTTAACTCAAAAGAAGATAAATGACTCAATACTAAGTAAATAAAGATGTAAACAAATATCCTCTAAAGTAGGCAAATGGATTGTTAATAAGCTTATGGAAATATCCTAAACAAAATTAGTCATAATTAAATACAAATTAAAGTTACAGTTTAACACCATCAACTATCTATTAGTGTATTAAAATAGAAAACTATGGTTATATCCATCAATGTACATTCCCATATATCACTGTGAGGACAAAACCATGGTACAATGATTTATAACAATAATTAATTAAACTGTTTAAGAAACAACCTTTTGAACATTTTTTAGTAAATTATTGTATTTATTTGTGTGTGTGTGTGCACGCATGCGTGTGTGTGTGTGTGTGTGTTCCTGTGTGTATGGGCACATCCAGTGTACATAGGTTATCTGAAACCCAGAAACAACTTGGAGGAATTGGTTATCACCTTCTGTTATGTGGGTCCTGGATATTCAACTCAAGTCTTTTTCTTGGTAGTTTCCTCCTTTATAATCATTGGGGAAGGGACCATCTTCCCTTCCCCAATAACTTTTCTTCTTCCTATTTACCCCAAATTAATTGTATATAAACAAATGGTACACTCTGTCTTTATAGAATTCTATTTATAGTCATTCTTCCTTACGTAAATCTTATTCAGTGCATTAATTTATAACTGGTTCCAAAACTATGTCATATTCACACAATGGATGATATTAATCAATAATCTAGGAAAGAAACTGATTCAGGTAAAAATATGCACAAACCTCAAGATCACTTACAATGTTGAAGGAACAAGACAGAAGAATATGCATTCCACAAATTTGTTCATATGAAAACTAAGAGTTACAACTATTGTGACAAAAGGCACATTAGAGATGTTATGTGAACTCTGGTTATAGGGTTATGCTTATCTAAGGCCTTGGGATGATATACTAAAACTTTTAATTCTTCCAGGAATAGTAACTTACACCTCTAAGACTTGGGAAGCTGAGGAAGGTTGGTTTCAGGTTAGAGGCCATCTTAGACTTCATACTAAAATCCGTAACAGGGTTTGGTGAGATGGCTCAGTGAGGAAAGACACTTGTCATGACTTGTTGCTTCAATCCTTGCTTGATCAATAAAGAAAGGGTGAGAGATAGAAAGAGATGAATTTTATAGCCATAAATCTTTTCAAAATCGCTATTAATCCCTTTACGAGGGTGGAACTCTCAAGACCAAAGGTTGTCTTTTATCCCTGCTCCCCAATTATCATTACATTGAGGATTGATTTTGCAATGCAGAATTTTCAATGATTCTAAGAACCCAAGACCTTGTCAGGTAGAAAATATGTTCATTCCATCCACTAATGTCAGAAATATTAACTTGCTATTCTCAAATGTAGAATTTGAGAAAAAATAGAATTTAGAACACACTGAAACCAAATACAGATGAGTCTTAAGCCATAATACATTCTAAGGCAAATTCCTCTCTAATTGAAATTTCAAAATCTACTTCCAAGTATAATCACAAGGTAGTCACAGGATGGAAATGTCCACTCTAAAATGAAAATGGTATCTTCTTTTGTTCTTTCCTTTCATTTATTTTCTTTTTCCTTTCTTTTGTTTTTTTTCTTTCTAAAGTTTTCTTTTGATAGTTTCACTATATAGCTCAGTCAATTTTGAACTAACCATCCTCCTGCCTCCTACCTAGAATTACTGGGTTACAAGTGTAATATCAAAGATGGTCTTTCTTGGGCTATCTTTTGTCATTTCATATTCTGGATAGAGTAAGGAAAGGAATGATTTGCCAAATCCCCATAATGCCTTGTCTTGTGAATGTCTCATCTCAGTTCATCCAGATCTTCTTGATCGTGAGGCTAGAGATGAAAACTCATTGTTACTGTGGGATGTAGGAGGCTACTCCATTCTCAGGGTACAATAATACATGACTGTCACTTCTTTTAAAATCTAGGTGGAGTTCGATATTAGTAAATTGAAGCCATGTGTTCAATTTTTAGTACGGGGGAAACTGGATGTAACAGCACATGACTATAACTCCAGCATTCTCTAGGCAGATGTAGGGAGATCCGAAATCCAAGTTCATGACCAGCTTCATAAGTGAGTTCCAAGCCAGATTACTTACAACTTATATGAGCAAGACAAATGCCTTAAATAGAGTTAAATACATTTTTAATATTAGACCATAACAATTAGATAAGTTATAAGGTATTTTAATATAATTCTTTAAAGAGGCCACAGTGGATATGATATATTAATGTTACCAAAGTATCAAAAACAGATGTTTAAAATTTGAAAAAAATTCTTTGTAACTGGATGACAACAAATTGGAGTGTAGTCAGTTCTTTCCAAGTCAACTTTCATTATCTCAAAATATTACACAAAAGGGCTTGATGTGTGTCTATTCAAAACTCTGAACAATTAGCAACCTCACTATTGAAATCATGCAATGATTTACTGAAAGCAAATGGTGTACTTTCCTTGCACTCTAATATTGTGACTAGATTTTAAAATCGCACTAAAAATAAAAGAGAAAATAAAACAAGTATGAACATATAGAAGACATCATTATCTTTATGGAGAATCCAAGGAAATATAGCAACATGATTAGAAAATAGTAGTTACACGTGGCAAAAAAAATCTGATTAAAGATCAATAAGAAATAAGCAATTGCAATACTAGGAAGAATACAGAAAACACAATTTTATTGCAATAAATAAGGTGTCAGTAAAAAGTAATTTCACTGTATCACAGGAAATGCCATTACTGTCTAATTGATATTTAAGCATAGTACCATTTCAACTGAAAGCCTATCATGGTTTTAATAACAGTTGACATGCTTTTTCTTCTACATACATACAAGAAGGAAAGAGATGGAACATTATCCTGATTTTCATAACCAATTTCAAAGCTATGATAGCCTAAGCAGTAGACCATCAGATGAAACTATAAACAGTTCTCACTATTAAATGTATGTACATGAAAACTTGAATGCCTTAGACTTAACTTTGTCTATGATTAGGAAGATGACATCTAACAAACTTTGATATTTATTTATTTATGTGTTTATTTATTTATTGTGGAGTCATATAGTCATATGGTGGTAAGGTGGCTCATCTTTGTATACATAAGAAAATAATTCAGGGTAGAGTAAGTCTTTCTCTGATAAATCGCCTATTTTTAGTGAGGCCATAGGAGGACACATAGGAAAGGCATAAAAACATATTCATAGTCCTTGGGGCAGGTGACACAGTGTTCCATGGAAAACTATATTGTGGAGCATTGAAGTTTGCTTGGGAGATAGAAGACAGGAGCATAACAGCAGCCTAAATCACAGCATTTATCTTTGTTACAAAGACAAGGCAGGGCATAGGAAAGAATTTGGGGAGTGGCAAGTCTGCATCATTTGGTCAGGCACAGAGGCATAACAGCTGTCTTTAGTCAGGTACCCAGTCTGTGATAATCAAGACTGAAGAAATGCCTGCTGTTAGCAAAGTATCAGAGGAAGTAAGGATTTTGCACAACCAAAAGAATGATATCAGAGGAAAACTTGTTCTCTTTAAATTATCAATGACTCTGTCAGATTCACCCTCACCACAGATCTCTATTTCCTTGAGAAAATATCTACTGATAACAGGCATACATTGTCTCAAAACAAATATAGAAAAAGTAACATCCATATCTCTGATACAACTTGAAAATATACATTATATGAGCCTATGACTTTTACACTATATTATAATACCAAGTGTTACTATCCTTAACAAAAACCTAATCAATAAAATAACTTTATGAACTTCTAAGTTCATAGAATTAGTAATTTTAGGAAATCCACTGATTGCCTTATACATGAAATCAGAATTTTTTTTTAAAAAAATCACAAATTGCTTTTTTAGTTGGACCTGATTAGTACATAATCCAAGGAAAAGAATGACATGGAAACTTTAAAATATGGATAAATGTTTACATCAAAAGGTATTTGGGGGTCTTCAAAAGTTAATAAAATATACCATGAAATTAACTGTACACATAGAAATGAAATGATTGTGACAATTATAATGACCAAACATAGAATACTACTTGTGTGAAGATAAACAGAGTAAGATGCCAGAACAAAAAATATATAGTAATAAACTCACAATTATAAAGATAAGTGATTTTTAGAGCAATATCAGGGACTGGAATAGAGAAATCTTAGCCCTTTTAGCTAATTCTGTTCAGAATCCACATACAGCAACAAAAGTCTAAACTTGGTTTTATGTAAAAATAAATATTCATAATATATCATTTAAAAATATAATAGTCCTAATATTTTCAAACACATGGATAACTTAAGAAAAATTTCATATAAGTTGGTTTAGACTTAAATCTTAAATTAAATATGAAAAGGACAGTTCAGATAAGTATATCTTATTTTTATACCAGTTTTTATTATACATTTTTTAAAATAGCAAGCAGTTGACTGGATATGGTGACCATGAAGGACTATGTTTTTTTTTATTTGCACACAATCCTCTTTCTCCTGATACCTCTGATATCTGTGCCTGCTATGTTAATTCACAATACTTTAACACTTCAACATACACTCCAATTTTCCCATTGTGTAGACTATTGATAAACATAAGTAATGCTTAAAAATAGAGAAATAGGCTATATTTAAAATGTGTAGGCTAGCATTATATATTATAAATGTATGTGAGCAGCAGAAACTGGGGGAAGAACTGTTGAACAAACAGCAGGAGCACATATCACAAATAACGTATTTTGAGGATCACATGATGTTTAAATTACGTAGGAATATTAGTCTTTTGATCATATAAAATCAATAGCAAAGATAAATTGCTGATTAACGTTGAACCATGGGTCCAGTTCATAGGCTCATAGGCTAAGATTCTTTCTATACGTTGTTTGGCCTCTTCTTATACCAGCATTTCTACCATTTCTATAGCAATTCTCTCCTAGAAAGTTTTTTTCTGAAGGAATCATACTCTTTGTCATCTAATTGATGGCTCTACAATGTCAAAATGTATTCTCAAGTGATTGGGTAAAAATGGAACTCTGCTCTGGAAAACTAGCTATATGACTAATTTTTCTAAGACCCATAGAATATTTCAAACTGATAGTTGAATATGGAACTCAAGTAGGTGACATTTTTAATAGGAAAGAGGAAAATGATGTAGGTGAAAATGCTTTTTCAGCAATTCTGTGTCAAAATAAAGAAGTTCTGAGAGCTATAATGTTTGGAACCTGTTCTGTGGCAAAACCCAAAAGGGTTCACACGCTTTCTACACTAATCTTTAAAACCAATATTTTCTATACTTAATGTGAGTTTCATAAATTTTGCTACAAAGATAGTAATGTATATGAATACTTTGTTCATATATAACATTAAACAATACACAATGAACTATCTTAATAAACACGGAAATTCATAATTCTTAAATCATTATTATCCAAATTGTTTCAAAGAGACAATGGTGAGGCCACATGCACTTTTCTTATTTAGTATGTATTCTAAGATTGTTCTTGTTAGATACAGAGCTCTGATGGTTCATCTTTATGGTCAATTTGATTGAACTGGACACTGATAAAGGACATTTCCTTTATGACTATGGAGACATGCCCTGAAAGTAGTGGCTTAGGAGAGCAGCCCCACCCTGATATGAGTGGTATGATCCATTATAGTAGATGAGCTGGCAGAGTAAAGGAGAATGACGCTAGATAGTCTGGGCATTCTCGGTCTACTTGCTCTCATAGAACCCTTAGCACTGGACCAAGTCAGTAACACCTTAAGAAACTATTAGGTAAATCAATAATTTGCCTTTTAATTGTGTGTGTGTATGTGAAGGGATGTTTCTGTTGCTACAAAAATGCTTATCAAAAGTGTTTATCACTGATAGCAAAGCTTTTAAGAATAATTATAATTAGGTGAAGGGAGGATTTAATCATAAACAGCTGGAAATTATGGCATTCCATAGCCATTTTCTGTCAGCAAGAAGGCCACTAAGCTTTTACTATATGAAAAAAATCAGAAACACTTATTTCCTGGCAAAATTCAGTGTTGTTTTAGGAATTTACACATTGTCAGTCCTATATATAAACCCCTTAGCTGTTTTCCTGTGTCAATGTTCTGTAGCTGTAATAAGTAAAAACATTTACAACAAAATAGAGGATGCAATTCTAGAAGAAGTTCAGGATCTTCCCTTGTGTGATAGAAACTCTCTTTGCACAGCACAGACTGACCTATTGAGCATGCAACTTTTCTCTCAGGTGAGTGTTCTCTGAATTTCTTATATTTTCAGATTGTTTCAATTCACTCTGGGGCCTGTTAGTGCCAGATTTTGCAGTTGACCTTGATGAGTTTGAACAGCAAGCATTCAGCATAGAGAAGGCTGTCCACACATTCAGCTGCCTGTCAAGTCATGTACCCATGGAAGAACACATCATGTTAATAGGCAATGTCAGGTGTAGAGGGAATGAAGTTTCAAATATGTAATTACCAAGTATGGAGAACTAGACTTTTTAAGTATACACAGAAACAACTTTAAACAGTCTCTTACTGCATGCTTCCAAATAAACCATTTGTTATCAAGTTAATTTTGAGTTTTGCAGAACAGATATAGACATAATACAGATTTTTTTTTTCATAA
>LOJH01058934.1:0-11335 GCA_001685095.1 Ellobius talpinus
CCCTTCTCAGATCTTCGATGGGGTTGAAGACTAGATAATTGTAGCTACTTTTCTAATTAAGCTAGTTAGGATAGGATATTTGTTCTTACTGTATATAATTTTGTAGTAGGTTTAGAACTCTCTTACTTAAACAAAAAGGGGAGATGCTGCAGGAGTGCCTTCCGCTCCTTCAGCCAATAGCCGCTAAAATACCAGCCCACTGGGGCGTGGTCTATTTCTCTTTAAAAAAAAAAGAGTGGCACGCCTCGGCTCGCTCTTGCTCCAGCGACTAGACTCCTTTCCTGACTGTTGATGTTTTGTAAGTTTTACCCCTAAAGTAAATACCCCTTTAAATCCAAACTGGTGTGGGATTGTTTCGCGCATTAGTACACAGAGTACAAATATTTGGAATCAATGCTAGACACAAGTTTCTGTGGTTTGGAAAGTTCAAAATAACCTTTACTATATGTGGCCAGTATCAAACCCAGATTGAATTTGTGTGGATATCTTTAATAGTACATCATGACGTATAAATCCTGATCTCTGGTTCCCAATCTGGATCACCCACCAAAATATGTTCAAATCTGCTCTATGTATTATTTTTCAAACTGTTAAGTACTAAGCTATCATAGAATGTGAGCTCACTCTTTGTAGCCCTGTCTAACTGACCATATCTTTTGTGAATTGTTGTGAGAGTGCTGTGATACCAGTTCATTGAGGAATGCAGTACTTGAGTTGGTACTTGAAGATAAAGGGCACTGGTTTATACACATTTTTTCCCCTTGGAAGAATGCAAAAGAGGAAATTGCTTGGTATCTGCCAGATTAGATAAAATGCTGTGTGTCTTGACTTGGATTATAAATTTTGTGAACTTAGGTTCAGGCAATGCACATTTGAGTGGAGGGGAAAAGTGATAGGATTTGAGCTATTGATTGGGAATAAGAATCAGTTGTGACATATAGCGTTTGTTTTTGATGTGTACTTGTCTTGTATTTTTCATCTGGGCACTATGCTCAGGAAGAGTATGGAATCTGAGATTCCAGGTGAGAAAATAAGGTACAAGATCAATGTAATCGGAAGGGGATTGAGAGTAACCCTCTGCGTTAGCTTCCCTTGACTGTAACAGCTACCTGAGCCAACTTCACAGAAAAGGCTGATTTGGGGGAGGGGTCACTATGTTAGTAGTTCCAACTCTGGCTGATTGGCCTGGGTACTTTCGTGGCTGTAGACATCATGGTGAGAGCCTATGGCAGAGTAAAACTACTCACTTCCCAAGCAGACAGAAAAAGGAAAGAAAGAGTGGGGGGGGACAAGAAGATGCCAGGGTCTCACATTCCCCTTTGAGTCACACCCCAGATACCTGAGGACCATCAAGAGTCAGTCACCTCTTAAAGTGACTATCATCTTTTAATACTGCTACCAGAGAAATCAAATGTTAACAGTTGGGAAACACTCAAAATCCAACTGAGGTGGCTGTTCATTTGACATTAATGCAGGCACTGACTGAGGACTCTGGGTAAACTGAAATGAAGCCTTTGACACTTTGGATTGCTTGAAATGTTCAGCATGACAAGATATTCCGGCGACGATATGCCTTAGGTCATCATGCCAAAATTAGGAAACTAGACAGACAATACTTTCTCTAAGAACCTCTGCATTTTAATAATCTAGCAGAGCTTAAATCTGCCTGTGAATCTGTATTTTCTTACCTATAAAATTTCTACTTATAGATGTAATCTGTCTGCTATTTCCATAGACTGATCCACTTAGAAGCTAATTTTTAAAATGACACATGGACTGTATTATATTGATTTGTACAACGATGATAAACTTTACCTCCCATTTTAGTAAACAATTTAATAGATGAGTAAGGAAAGCTATATGGATGTATTTTAAATAACTGGTTTATATTCTTAGCATAAGGTCAACAGTTAGCATATGCCTAGAGTATTTTTAATTAATATCTTTCCCCAATCCAGTACAACATCATAAGTTGAAGCTTTTAAGAACTAATTGGTATGTGTAGATTTTAATGGTCTAAATCTTGAAAATTATTTCTCTTTTTTTCTATTTCTGAGGGTTTTTTTTTAAAAAAAACTTCTATCTTTGTAGTTAAAATAGCTTTACCTGGAAATTCCCAAGGGTTTATGCATCACTTGTCAAATCAAATATAATAGCTTTCAGAGACTCACTAAAGATTATTGCATCAATTTGCTTATTCTATATGTATCCAAAGTAAATGTTAGAAGTGCCTTTCCCTCCACTTATGTGACTTTTTTTTTCATCAGGAATATTGAAAAGCTCAGCTTTCACATTCAAAAGTTAAAGTAAAAATGCAATTTATTTCAAACATCCCTAAAATCACTTGATGAAGTGAAGAAAGCTCCAAAGTGTATGATTAATTAGTAACAGTATTGCAGATACTCAGGTGCCATAGTTTTAGCTAAAGGAGGCTTCTAACTGAAGTAAAGGTAAGACTATGCCTCAGGACTCCTAAGCATCTGTTCTGTAGTGCTGACACATCTTCTTGAAGGAGAAAACTATAGCCTTGACCACACCCATCCTGAGCCACTGGTACTGAAGGGAGTGTGCTGGACCACACACTGCATGCAGAAAATCCTTACCTTGTATCCACTTCCTCTCTTCCCATTTACCTGACTGATGGCAACCACAGGCCTTTTATAACCAGGGTGTCCACTGCTCATTCCATACTTTCTTACCACTCACATTAGAAATATTATCTGCTATAGATCAAGTATGAGCAAGTCATATCAGACCAAAACAAAAATTCTCTCCGAGTTGGGGAAATCATGTTCTAATGTTAATAACAGGAAATAGCATAAACATGTTTAGAAATTGATTGACATTGTGAGGATTAACTGTTAGCCAAACATACTGGAACATCCCTTTCCTTCAGTAACAGGCACTTGTCAGGTGTGCAGAAGGCAAAGCTGTAATCCCTGCATTGGAGGTGGGGGCATGGGAAGGGATGGAAGATAGGATAAATAAGGGTTTGGGGGAATGGGATTCTCTTTCTTCCTCCTCTCTCTCTCCTTCTCTCTCTCTCTCCTCTCTCATTCTCTCTCTCCTCCCTCTCTCTCTCTCTGTCTCTATCTCCATATGGATTAGGAAGTAGCACTAAGCTGCAACTATGTGCCATTATGCTGCCTACCATGCTGATAACAGACTGACTCTCTGAAATGGTAAGCAAGGCCCCAATTAAATGCTTTATTTGTAAGATTTGCCTTAGTCATAGTGCCTCTTCACAGCAAGACAACAATGACTGAGAAGCCTGGTTTGGAATTTTTCTTTTAAACTCAAATTAAATTGACCTTGAGTTTCATTTTGAGTCCATTCTTAATTTTTCTTATTCTTGAGACTAAGAGGCCCCAAAAGGGACTCCAATTTTCCCAGTAAAACATAACATCTCTCATAGGAATTCCTAAAATTTCCAGTAACAAAATATGTTTCAGTGAAGCTAAAAATTGTTTTTAAAATTATGAAGTGGGAGTTGAAGAGATGGCTCAGTGCTTATGAATGTATCCTGCTCTCGCAGAGGATCTGAATTCGGTTCTTAACACTCATGGCACTTGGCTCACAACTATCTGTATCTCCAGCTGCACAGAAATATGACACCACTGGCATTTTCTGGTGCCTGTACACAATTGTACATGACAGAGTGACACACAAATACACATAATTTCAAAGTAGTAAAAATTAATCTTCATAAAAATTAAAAAATGGAGCAAAGATTTCTCCCTTGTAACTAGGTAGAACCTACTGCATGGGCTTCTGATTTTAATGGATGAGTAAGTCTGTACTGGTTTCTGGTGCCAGGACAATTAAGTTTGCTCTTTTCTGTCCTTGAGATGTCTGGTTAAAAGTCTTGATACTTGCAAAAAAAAAAAGTCCATGAGAAATGTTTCAGAAGTATTTGGGGTTCAAGAGATAACTCAGTAGGTTAGGAGCATTTGCAGCTCTTCAGGAGGGCCAGAGTTTCATCCCTAGTACTTACATCAGGCAGCACACAACCAGGTGCAGGTTCAGCTCCAGGGGTCTAATAAATCCATCTACTGGTCTCTGCAGACACATGTGGCACAAACATACCCATGAATAAACATTTGACTGCTCCTGTTTGGATCGTAAATACCTCTAGACACACAGATTCAAGGCATAGTCTCCATGTTTTACTACTAGGAGGAAGTGAAACCTATAGGAGGGTGGAAACAGTGGGCATGAATTGAAATATTGGCGCCACATCTGTGGAAGAAATATTGTACCCAAGCCATTTTTGTCTCTCTGTTTGCTAATCATTGTGACATGAGAAGCTTCCTCTAGCATTGCCTCTGTCATCTTACGTGTTCTGGGAGGGATAACGATATTCTAGAGACACTGTGCCCCTAACTTGGACTGTCAGAACTTTGAAACAATGTACCCCCAGGAACTTCATACTGAAAGAAGAGAAGGTTTTCAACCTGTCAGTCCACCTCACAGGAGATTAGAACCAAAACAGCACAAGGAAAGAGATGGGTATGACCACAAACGACCAGGACTGCTTAAGTAAATAGATCTCTGACCCTCTACTAAAGCCTCAATCTTACTTCAGGACTGAAATATGGATTTAGGGGAAAGGGAGCACCAGACCTCTTTGTTACTCTACCCAAAGTGGTCAGGTGGGTGAAATCTTCTGTTATTTGATTTTTGCATTAATTTGACTGTTTTAATTGACTCATGGAGGAAGGGCAGATGAACTTGGTCTGTTGGGGCTCCGGCTGTGACTTCCAAATTTGATCACACCGTAATATACTACTTTAACACAGATCAAAGTCAACAGAGCTAAGACACCTAAATCGAAATCTTTGGAACCATGAGACCCAAATAAACCTTTCCTCCCTCAAAGGTGATGACCTCAGATATTTTATCGCAGTGGCTAAAAGCAGACTAACACTTGTTCCTGGGCCTGTGATGCATCCAACTCTCCCCAACATATTTCTAGTAATTAGAATTAGCCTTTAATAGTATCTAAATATACTCAGGTGTGATGAACTATGACCAAGTGACACTAGTCAATGTCACATGGAGACAGAGAAGAGCATCAGTGTGTGCCATGTCCTAGTTTCTGGCCTGCTGATCATGAGCATTATCAAATGACTGCTGTTTTAAACCACCTATCTTGCAATGGCTTTCTAGTTGATAGTAGATACCTAAAATAACATCAACTGCCTACATTCACTCATGATACTCCAGTTTATTTTCTGTCATTTAATATCCTAATATCATAATTTGTCATTATATAGTAGCCAGTACCTTGCAGGGCTATTCTTGACCTCCTCCTAATTGTTCACACCCAAATTGTGGCTCTCACTTCCCTAATAAATGCTACAATTTGCCTGGCCAAATGGGAAAATGTCTAAATAAATGGAATTAATTTCTCAATGACAAAATATCAAATCTTCTACTTTTTTGTTTTGTTTTTTTGCATGCCTGGTCAGCTTGTATATAGTGATTCTGTTGAACTTGTCCATATTTGGTTTCATGGTCTAAGTTGATGAAGACTACTGAGCAGGTCTCTTCCTCAAGTGGCCACCAGATCTCCTTACAGAGGTTGTGAGCCACCCTGTGGTTGCTGGAAATTGAACTCATGATCTTTGGAAGAGAAAGCAGTGCTCTTAATGGCTGAGCCTTCTTATTAAAACCTAGAGAAGTCTTCATAGATTTTTCTCCTTTTTTTTCCTCTTTTGTTTCTTAGTGGGAAAACTCTATACCATTCACCAAAGTATTTCTACTTTGGTTCTAATATTAAACCAAGTTCTCTAGTCCTGAGAATGTTTTCTTTCCTTCTCTTTACCCTCCTACTTCACCTGTGCCCACAAATGGCTCTATTCTTAGTCTTTTTTCAATTTCATAGTCACAATCTTCTTTTAAAATGATTCCTTTCCTTGAGCTCTAAAAACACTGTATTTGAATCATCTTACACATCACTGAATAATGACCTTCCTTAAACATGTTATATCACCAAATTCTTTGTCCTATGAACTGCTAGTGGCTTCCTATTGTCTTCTAAAGACCCTAATTCTTCATGGAAATTTTAATTCTCCATACACACAGCTTCAATTTGTATTTTGGGTTTTACTTTGAAGGGCTTTATTCAATCGAACATGCTAGACACCACCGCTTCTTGTAAGATGCTTATCTTGAAAGACTTTACTTCTGAATCTGATCCAAGCTTCCAAGCTCTACTGAGATCCAATTCTCCAATTCAGACCAACTCTCCAACAATGACTGACACACTGTGAACTTGTCCTTCTTGCCAACAAAATTTGTGTTGAGTATTATTTTTTTCTGTTTTATTAAATGTTTTGACTTTACTGTCTCACTTCCTAACTTATTCCAGAAAATTGTTAAGGGCTATAGGATAAAAGGCATTGAGATGCACAAAAAGTAGTCATTAATCTCAGGAGGCAGAGATTAATGGAACTCTGTGAGTTCAAGGCCAGGCTGATATATCTCTTGATATACATATCAGCCAAGGTTCCATAGTGAAACCCCATCTCCAATAAATAATTAAAAAGCAACAATATAGCAAATCTCTAGTAGGAAGAACAACTGAATGGGAATTTGGCAGGAGCTGAGAAAAGACTTCTAGAGTATACTGAAGGATATTAAAGTTGAGTCTTTCAAATGCTATTAAGTGGTGAAGATAAAGGAAGTAAGGAACTAGAGAGAGAAAATCATGATGCCAGGATGAAGGAACATGGCAACGTCTGTCATTGAAGCATGGGATGCTTGAATATGCAAAGAAAGAGATAATGGAAGAAGCAGGTGAGCAGAGGCTCAGGCAATCTGATTTGCATACAAAGCTTCATTTGTCTCAGAAGAAACTGCATTGAGAAATGACTTTCACCAATGTGTTGATGGGAAACAAAATGCTCAGACTGAGGCATCTGAGAGAAAATAGCTCTGTTAGTCCTACATTCATATAACTTCTAGAAGTTATACTCAGAGTCCTGCTCAGGGAAGATATTTAACAACGTTTCCATTTTTTTGAATAAAGGGCTTTAGAAGTATTATATTAAAAACAACCATTTCACCAAATTTGTTAATATTATTATTATTCTTCAGATGCTCTGAAAATCCACTCATTCTTCTAGGGCTGCTGACAGAGAGACTTCCCAGGACTGTGCTGCTGACTTCATGTTAGCAACTGTTCCTTGCTGCGGTCTTTGCTGAGTGGCTGGTGTTTTTCTGCTCCCTTCTCATCCATTTTATTCCGGCTCGTAAGTGGTGTTGAAAGGACACACACCATGGCTGAATGTGTGAGTTGGGAGTTTTCCAGATCAGAAAAGTTTAGCCTTAGCAGAAGTGCAGACAGAACACCTTTCAATATCTTGGAGGAGAATGAGGTGGACATTCCTGCATTGCACTAGAGGTGGAAGGTCCAGAGGGGCTATCATGGCCTCCAAGAGCTTGGGAATCCCCAGTCTGGGCTGACACTGGCACTCAGCACCAATAAAGTCTCAAGGACAGCTAAGCAAAAGGCTCATGTCTCAGACTCCCTTGACTTCTGTTGTTCCTACTAACATTTGCTTGTTTTACTTCTTGGCTATGTCTGGGTGGAAACTGCTTCTGTGGTGGTTCAGAATCCAGACGAAATCTGAGGAGTAAACGTTTTATGTTATCTTCTCTAGCAAAATCACCATTGCCCTTCCCTACACTGTAACTTCATTTGGATTACAAAATCGATGCCAAGGAGATGAAGAATGGGATAGAAAAAAAGGAACTTGTTTAAGACATAAGTAATGTTGGTGGCTAAAATCAAAAACGACTTTATCTGCTCTTCTTGGCTATTGGAAGGAAAGCTGGGAGTAGGAAAAAATAGCCAGGTTTATTTTGGTGAACACTGTTCGAAGCAAGACTATCTTGAGTGACCGACTGTGCCCAGATAGGGCTCTCAGGAGAAGCATAACCAAATTCCCACCTGGGTTTCAGTTCCCTGTCTGATGACAGTTCTAATGTTTCACAAGGGAAAGTGATACATGTGCCGCTGTTTATGAGCTGAATGGTTGATATTATAAAATAAGAGTGTTAGGGTACACTACTTAGAACTCGATTTCTTTGGGGCATTGCCCTTTGAAAAACTACTGATGTTCTCTAAGCCCTTTTTTAATGCAAGGAAAAGCACAATATAAACCTTTACAGGAACACTGTGATGCCCCATTACAAGACACATCACGAGGACTTATCCCAGTTCTAAGTCTTTGGTAGCAAGAAGGAGTTGTCATTATTATTTCATAAACTCATTTCTCACATCACTAAATAGCATCAGCATATACTAAATGTGCATATGAAGTTCTTTTATTTAGAGAAGCTCAACATTCTTTGCATAATTTAATTTTATCATTGTAAGAAGGATCAAACAAACATGACTCTCACAACAACTTCTATCAGTTCTTTAAGAAAAAGAAAAAACCTTTGCCAATTAATTTATGAATAATTTATAACCATTTTGATTCAAATCCATTTATTTACTTGACAAATATTTATGAAGCACATATCAATAGAAGATATGTTAGTGGCAGGCACTATTTGTAACAGCAAGGACAATGTAATTAATATGTTCAAGCCTGTGCCTGTGGGGAGCTTCCATTCTGGTCCCATGATAAGGGCCACTGAAAACAGTGAAGCAGCGCAAAGATGAGAAAACATTATAACTGCTATAACAACTACCTGGTGAACTGCACTGGGGCTGAAGTACAGCCCCCTTCCTATTTGCAAAATATGATGATCAGAAATTGGTGTGAAAAAATAATCTGCTGCCATTATTTCTGTTTCCCACTTTCTCCACATACCAACAGCTAGCACCAAGGAGCCATTAGGGGATGAGAAACCTCAGAATGGCTGTGAGTCATGGGGGATAAAGTTCCAAGTGTCTATATTTTTCTGTGGTGGAATAAGCTGTCTTTTCTAAACATACGCCTCACCACTTCCAATTACCCCAATTCCACAGCACATATTTCTTCTGAGAAAACAGAATGGAAACCATTTTGTCCGTGGAAAGTCACTGTTAACTGTTTCACTTGGACTTAGAGCTGACCCAAAGCTTGAAGAGTAAAACTAACAGGCTCGATGACAAAATAAGAATTGACAAGAACTTGCTATGTTGGCATAACAAGAAGATAAACAGTGAAAATAGGGAGAATTTGTACACGGTCCAACATTTAGACTTTAAAAACCAACAGCAGAGGTTTATAAAGACGCGTTTGATCGTTACAGAGTCATCTGTTATTAATCCCCAGGCAGATTCCCAATTGCCTAAGAGCTCAAAATATCATTACTTCATGATCATACTTTGCTTTTATGTCAGTTGTAGAATTATAATGTTATTTATTGAGAGGATACTAAGGGAGTGTTAGGTTGTTGCCTTCTTGGTGCAAAGACAGTTTTTACCTCCCTTTGTATCCTTGCCCTCATTTGTAGCACACAATCAATAGATCTGTTCATTCACTGCATGAAGCATAATATTTCATTGTAATAACCAAGTATTTTGTACACATAAAATTAAAAAATGCTTCCTTGTAGGCTGCAGTGCTTAGAGGTACATTTACAAAGCACTTTCACATTTGGGCAATGCACTGGAGTGTGTCCATTGGACAATGACCAAGAAGAACGGAATGGTTTTTAAGCCAACAGCCCACAAGGAACTATTCTACAAAAGAGAACGTTTCTAATCTTGGAGAAAAGAAGCTTTGGAGAAAATGATAGCCACATTGAAATACATGAGAAGCTTTCATAAGAACACAATTAGATATATTCTATGTAGCTTGGGGAAGAAAAAGCACGGTCAGAAAGATTTCAGCTTGACAAAAAGAATCTGAAGTGAACTGTTCTACGTCCAAAATTAAGATTCTCTTCACCAGAAGTGGTCAAGTCAAATTCTGATTGTTGTCCTTGTAGGAACCCTGTCATAGGCGGAAATTTCTCATGGGAAATTGGGGCTCTAGTGTTCTACCTAGTGGTGATCAGCTGATTCTGATGCTGTGTATGCAACAGCCTCTGGGAACAATTTTATTTTAAGGATAAGAATCACTTCCCAGACCATTATTTTTGGATTTTTTTTCCCATCTGAAAGCTGTTCTCTTGACCTAACAATAACATTCCACGGAGTGATGTTCATACTTGGACTTTGATGCTGATTTTAGGCAATGTTATGGTGAGCTGTCAGCATTTCTAGGCGATATAAGAGACTACTATGCCATCCTGCTCAAATTTCCCTAGCTATTTCCTGTCACAGTGCTATCCAAGCATGCCAAATGAGTCAGGGTTCTGTGAATTCAACTCCTGTCCACAGATAAGCTTCTTTGTCACAAATCATAACCTCTAGCAGAGAAAACAATGTTCTTTTGGCATCTGTCAGTGTCTTACTATTCAAGCATAGATTATCCACACATTTCTTCAACAAAAATTCATTTGCTAATATTTATTGAGCTTAAGTCTAAGCATATAATGCCAAATAAGATATCCAACCCTCCATGAGCTGCCAGCTTAGTAGAAGAAACAAGTTTAGGTGCAGATCATTACAACACACTGTGACATACACTTAACGTAATTTGTTCAAGATACTAAAGTAGCTAACAGAATAAAGCTGCTCATTATGAGTAGATTCAAAATGATACCCCACAGTATGCCTTGAAATGAATCTTGAGGAATAAGAATGGCATATTATATTTGGGTACTAAAGGTCATTTTGCAGTGAGGAAAGGAATATTGTCCTGGAGGGGTATTGTCACAGAGGTTTCAGTAAATAGGGATTTGACAGCTAAACTCACAGAATTCATTGTGAGTTGCCAGGGCCTGTGTTCTACTGAGGAAGTGAGGTTGGTCTGCAATAATCCTCTGCGTTGGAGCAGTTCTTGATAGAGATACAGCACTACAGCCGTCCTATGTTCAAACCTCTACTTGCTGCCTTGGCGACATTTCATGTTCCAGTTTTCTTCACCAATAACCTCCAGAAGGTTTTGAGAGACTCCATCTGGAAAACTCACGCAACACTGTTGTAATTGCCTTCCCAGAAGAACCTTTTTCCCCAGGACTGTCTTCCTTTAGCTGAAAAGAAATACCTGTTAAGGTAAATTAAAATACTGACCAGGCCTGAACGCTTGTGTAGCTAGTAAGGCCTTATAAGAAATCTTAACGTTGTTTATGTAGAAAACATAAGTAAATTTTAATTTGAGTTATATGATGTCAGGACCTATATTTTAAAAAAAAGGCATATACTCAACCAATTTGTAGCAATCGACTGGGGATTTTTTTATTGATTTTATTGAGCTCTACATTTTTCTCTGCTCCCCTCCCTTCC
>LOJH01058935.1:0-11335 GCA_001685095.1 Ellobius talpinus
GGGAACCCTGACTGCTCTTTGGACTGGAAAGGGAGGAGGAGGGGGAATGGGGGAGGGGGAAAATTGGGGGAGGAGAGGATGTAGAAATTTTTAATATTAAAAAAATTATAAAAACCTAAAAAATTAAAAATAAATAAATAGAATTGGTCTTAATATGACCTTTTTCTTCTTGACATAATGTGTTTATTAGGTCATACCTTGATCAAGAAATGGCCACTAAGGAGAAAAATAATACAGTAGTAGTCAACTTCATGCTAATGGTGATTGAGCTGTTGACAGTGCATAGAAGGTGGAGCATTTCCCAGTAGCCTTGGGAGGTAGAAGTTTGATTGAATATGGGAATCCATGATGCAACATTTGTAAGACCTTCATTCACAATGGATGGGGTTTCTCACTGATTAATCTGTTTGGGACCAACCCACACTCATGACCCTACAATTAGTCCTTTACTCATGCTGTGTAAGTAAGCCCAGGAAACCAGATGGAATCACTACTTTGGTTTCTCATTGGTGCCCTACATGGAATGAATACCTGATTTTTTAAGGGCTTCCCAAGAAAAACTTAGTACAACAAACTTTCTGAAAAGCATGAATTTGAGATAGGCAAAACCTTGCTTAAATATTTGTTATTTAAGCAAGCTAGATCTTTGTTGAAATGTCTTTATTTGTGTTGCTGGCTTGGCTTGAGGTTGTAATGTTCTTAGATATGAACTCACTCATTCCCTTCCAAGAAAGTAGGGAGTGCTTCCTCAAACTACTTATAACTTGGCACCAATGTGAGTTCTAAGTGTAGTAAAATTTGACTCTTAAATGTTGATATTTTTAGAAAAATCTGTGGCAAAAAAAATTTGTTAAGTACCAATGATATCAGATATGCCAACCTCACAACTGTGTCCATAGTAGGCCAGAAAGCCCATGGTTGAACGATGAGCTGGCATTGTCTTTTGTTGTGCAGAAAGTTAGATCCCAGTTCTTCTAGCTGCCTCTCTACCTCACTCAGCTATCTAACAATGCTCCTGCTGCAGCTTTCTCTGGGACGGCAAAGTGATAAGAAGCTGTGCTGTGGTCTTGCAACTCCTCTTCCCTACATACAATATCAAGATAATTTTATGTTCCCACCCAGTGCCTGCGTACATGACGTCAGGCATGTTGCTTAGGCCATGATCACAGGTGGAAGATTTGACCTCTATTCTGTTGAAAACTTACAGGACAGACACACTCCCTTTGTTCTCAGGATCTGAAGAGAACTGAAGAATCTAGAAGCTTCTATATTTTCTATTGAGTTCTCTCATGGCTGCCTATGGCTGTGAACCTGTAAGTTCCCTCATGCTTTCTCACATCAGGGCCTTTTCCTGCAGGAGTATAGCAATAGACCTGTAATTTCAGTAACATTGTCTCCTGCCAGGGCCTCACCATGACTGTCTGGGGTCATAATCTGATAATAACTCTCATCTGGAGTATAATTTTCTCCACTCTATTCTATGAACTTGAATCAAGTTCACAGACCAGACTTTCATTACCTGGCCCTTTCTGTTCAGGGAAGAAAGAAGAAAGAACCCATTTTTGAGCTTCTCTGTAGTCAGGCCAGACGATATCACAGAGAAACTCTATTTAAATAAATGCTGACTCAACACAGTTGTCAACTGTTGAACTATTAGGGATTTGAGAACTCAACAATTAATGTCAATAGTTAATGAATACTAACTGCCAATGTGGGAATTCATAACCACCAGAAATGAAGTATCACATCAATGTTTAAGAGTAAAGAGAGGGACATACTTTGTAACATCATTGTGGTGTGGCATTCGTGCAAACAGTCCTGTAAAGTATATGTAAATGTTTGTCCTTGTCTTTCAAACCTAGAAGGATTACACATTGGCATGTATTTTATGTTTCCTTTAAGGCTGTTTCTCATTGAACATAGAGATCCCATAAGACATCAGGAGGAGGTCATGGCACTATTTAAAGGGACAAAGCTAAGGTGCATTTCTTCTGGCTTCCTTGAGTCTCCTAGATAAGGACAGCTTTCATGAGCAGCCCTCTTCCACAGTCCTGGATCTTTCTCTCAGAGTAGTGGAGGTGACTTCCTGCTTTTGCTGCTGCTTTTAGTTTCACCTATTGGAACTTCCTTCCCTGGTAACACTCTATGTAACATGTTCTTCCTTGAAGTTGCTTCATTTTAACTGAGTTAAAGTCTACTTCATACAATCACAATTCTAAAGGGAAGCTGTACTTTATCTTCCTATGCACTAATTATAAACACAAAGAATGCTATGCTATAAATTCGGTTGTAAATATTCTGATGATGTAGAAAAAACCTAGAACATCACATAATTAATTACTTAATACATTAATTTTCTTCTGCCCATAGCAGCACTTTCCATTGGTATTACTGATAGCATATTTATTCTCAGTTTAGTCTTGGAGACATTTCTAGTATATGCAGTTATTCATTCTTACATATACATTAATATATCATTAAAGACTCCATGCAGTCCTGTTTGCAGAGAAAGGCAATTCATAATGCATGAGACTGATGAGAAGTATTATCATTACTTTGGTAACTATAAACAATACCCAGAATAATCAATTTAGGAAGGAGGATTGTTTACTTTGATTTGCAGTATTAGGAGTGCAGTCCATTTCTATAAATGATAACAGTATTTTCCTTCCTGATTCCTTATGTGATTGTGTTCTGGAACTATGTAGATAATCAGATAATGTGTTGGAGTGCCAGAGATGTATGGTGCTTTTCTGAGATATTTCTATGTCTACTTACTTGATGAATTGCAGCTTTCCCATACCAAAGATGAAAACCTCATTTCCATGGCAGTTTTTGTGTGCGGGGGTGAGTGCAGTGCAATGCTTGTTTACACATGTGTATGTGTGTGGAGGAGGTGCTTGGGCATGTATGCACTTGCACAGGCCAGAGGTTGATGCCAGGTATCTCTCTCTATCACTCTCCCCCTTAATTTTTGAGACAGGATCTCTAACTGGTCCTGAAACTCACCACCTGGAGAAGACTAGACAGCCAAGGAGTCCCAGGAATTTTCCATTCTCTGTTCCTCCATGCTAGGATTGCATTGATCCACTAAGACTAGCTTTCAGTGTGGGTGTTGGAATGTAAACATAGATACTCATGCTTACAAGTCAAGCTATTCACTGCTGAGTCATTTCCCGTGCCCCCATTTTCTGCTTGGATGGACCCATTTCCTCCATCGCTTTATTTGTCCTTTCTGTGAACCAAGTCAGAAGTGTCAAACTACCGAGCAGAGAGGGTTAGCTTCTCTCTTCTGAATCAACAAACAAATCCACGGCTCTGTTCTTGTCTCACTGTATTGCTCAGGACAACAGAGATCATGACAAATGAGCCACTAGGTAGCAAGCAATGCACACAAGAGAACTTGTCAACATTTCATCATGGCTTTGAAGGCCTGACCCACTCTGTGGAGATATAGGTAGGTAAAGGTAATAATTGCTGGAGGAAGAAGAAGTGAGGTTTGTGACAACCCTCAGGGGTATTGCCAATGAGAAATCTCACTTGCTTAAATTAATAACCTCTCCATTCATGCTCTCACAGAAAACCCCAATTAAATGAAATTGGTCACAAACATAAAAAGACACGAAAGTAAGAGGAACATTTGTTGGAAAGAAGGAAAAGGGAAAGGGGATAAAAATGATAATTGGGAGAAATATGCTCAGAGTACATCACATATACATTTGAAATAATGAAAGAATAAATTAAAAGGGGACATAAGCAGAGTTTCACACCACTGTAACTTCTAATAAAATAAACTCTTCTGAAGCTAGGCATTTGCATTAAGCTTTAGCTCAGCAGAGAACATCAGAAGAGCTGGAACCATCAAAACTGTAAAATGCACCTGCTCATCAACCTCCAATCACAGCAGTCAATCATTTAGAAGATTTACAAAGTAACACTTTCCATTTGCATAACTTCCTTACTGCCATCGACAAAACCTGAGTTGATAACACTCTGGGACACCATGATTCCTCACACAAGAACAAACTTACAAACTCACCTTCATCCTCTGGGCCCACGGCCTGGAATGCAGGCAAAAGGGATGGGACTTGGCAAAAATAATCTGTTAGGTTACCCATTTCATGAGATGAGAAGAGACCTGGAGGGCAGGAACTACCACACTGATGTTGGGAGCTGTGAACTCCCAGATCCTGAATTTCTTGTAAACAACTTGTTTTCCCCTGATCTGAATGTCTATAACTGCTCTGAGCATGAGACCCTCAGGAGTTCCTGATGGCAGGGGAATGGTTTCTGGTACATTTGGCTGGGGCGTGGTTATCAGTTAAGGATCCCTGTACAAGCTGCCCCTGAACACAATAAAGGGGGCATGCTTGGGGCATTCCTGTGTCAAGGATGACCCGTGTCTCTGTCTGTGGGTCTTTGTGTGTTTCAGTCTCCAGCCCCTTGCCTGATTCACAAACTGTATGGTGGCGCACAGAGCGCAGACTGGCATGGTGTGCCACACACTAGGACTTGGGTTGTTCATGTTAAACATCACAAGAAGTGTTAGGGTAGTGAAATAGGCCTCGCTACAGATTCTCCATGAGTTACACGCCAGGATATTTCTGGTGGTTTCCTCAGAATTTTATGTTACTCCTAGTCTCTCTACTTTCAAATAACCATTGGTGGGGTTGGCATCCCTTCAGTCCCAGCACTCTGAGGCAGAGGTAGGTGGATTTCTATAAATTCAAGGCCAGCCTAAACCACAGAGTAGTTCCAGAACAACCAGGGTCACACAGTAAGATATATTTACAAATTTTATTCTCTATTCTGATTATAAGTCACCAACCAACCAACCCCTATCCATTCACTGTCAATCCACAGAGCACTTAGAAACACTGCCCTAACAGCAACAGAGAGAGTGCTACATTTAAACAAAGCAAGAACATTTGCTGCCCTGGGATGGGGGTAGGGGATCAGGACATATTCCTGATAGGAGGGTCGCACACACAGAGTCACTCTGTAGTCTATAAAATAAAATAATATATAACTCTATTTAGCCATGTGACAAGATACAATGGCAAATTCATGCATTGCTGTAGAAAATACAATTAAATTTTAAAATTTAGCTTAGTGAAGTGTGTGTGTATGTGTGTGTGTGTCTGTGTGTGTGTGTGTGTGTGAGAAAGAGAGAGAGAGAGCAGGTTGGTATGTCTCTTTATATAGTCATTCCTTGATGATAACCTGGTTTATAATTTTAGATTTCCCTTATGTACCAAACACAATGTATGATCAATCCTTCACATAAGATAGCACAACATTAGCATGTAATGTATAAATATTCCTCTACATATTGTAGAACTCTAAAATAATTCTGAGTCCTCTCAGCCTTAGTGCTTCCCCCCTCCCCCTGGGAACCAGGAATCTAACAATTACCCACACACATGTTGGGAACTTTTCATCTCCCTGATTCCTTGTGAATGTTCTCCAAATAGAGCTCCATTCTTGGAATTGGGACAAGATAACCCACAGATGTCCACAGATGTTTTGACTCAGTCCCTGGGAAGGGGGCAAAGTGACCCTCAGATGTTCCCTCTTACCTCACCTGATCTGGCAACTGCTCTCCATCCAATTATTGGTAATAGCCCTTTGAATAAGGCAATCATAATAGTCAAGGAACGACCCCAGACTCCCCCCTTGTTTCTGTGGCTTTTTGCTTTAAAAGTAGCCTGTACCNTTTTGACTCAGTCCCTGGGAAGGGGGCAAAGTGACCCTCAGATGTTCCCTCTTACCTCACCTGATCTGGCAACTGCTCTCCATCCAATTATTGGTAATAGCCCTTTGAATAAGGCAATCATAATAGTCAAGGAACGACCCCAGACTCCCCCCTTGTTTCTGTGGCTTTTTGCTTTAAAAGTAGCCTGTACCAGATATTCAGGGTCTTTCTGGCTTCTTGAATGCTGAAAGACCCTGTCATGACAGAATTAACTAAATCCTCATGCTTTTACATCAACTGTGATGTGAGCGTGGTCTCTTAGGGCAACTCCTCCTTGGTGATTGGACTCCAAGTTCCAACAGTATAAATCATCTGCACATAACCTAAGTAACATAGTATTCATGTTATGGAGCAAAGTATTACAATTCTGTAAACTTAATAGCATGTAGCTGAAGAAGCTTAACCCTTCTAGAAAGTTTATGTGACCTCTGTAACATACATGGTTTGTACAGTACACACAAAGGGTACAGAATACTTGGCCTGTTTTTCCATGGTTTAAGACTGAGCCTTCTGCAAGAAGCTTAGCAGTACAGTTTTGTTCTCCTGCACAGACTGAAAATTTGCTTCAGGTCCTTACTACATGATCTGCATTAATAAAAAGTGCCACTCATCTTCACATGTGTCTTAAACTGAAACACTCTAGAGCTCCCCAAAACATGATAGTATCTTAAGAAACTATGACAAGAAAAGTCTATAGATGTTCTTTGAAGGAAGTTTGGTTTTTATTTGTTTGCGTGTTTGTTTCTATCTTGAGTGTGATGTTAGTTGAATCTGAGAGTATGGCACTCACACCTGTGAGGGTCTATATAGAGAACAGAGGCAGAGCAGGGAAGACAAGGCAGAACACTCTACGTGAAGTTCTCCAGGAGAGACCTACCAGAAAATTACACCTGACTCCACTAGCATGGACATGGGCAATGTACCAACAGTCGTATGCCATCAGCAGACTGGCTGGGCAGAGAGCTGCTCAGGACAAATAGGCCAATTTAGTTGGAAATCCAGTTTGGTGGGATGGGAGTTGGAGTGAGAGAGAAGAAAAAGCATACTGATGAGTAGACTTGTGCCATTGCAAAGAATGGCCAGTCACACTACCCATATTTTAAATGTGCTAATGTAGCATTGATCATGTTTCATTAATTATACAACACAGTCATTTCCCTATTATATACATATTTGTATAAGGACATGTTTAAATACAGTATGATAATCTTATATTTCCTACAATACATAGGCCAGGAATTAGAGATAGCTCATACTATATTTCTGGAATAATGGTAGAAATAGTTTCACACTTGTGTGTTATATTTGCTTAATTCTTTTTGCAAAAAGCATGAAAAAGCGGTGAAAAATGTAAAACCACTTCAACATTAACAATTTTTTTGAACTTGATTTGTTGGTCCCAGGTCAACAAGAACTTCAGACACTGAGAAACACGTGTATTTGCCATACAGGAAGGGCTGGCCCTCTGTTTATATCTGGAAATGAAGTTACCCTCATTGCAATCCTTAGAGGATTAAACCTAGTGGAGGAGTAAATCTGTGTATCATTATCTTAATAAGGAATGTAGAAGTAGAACAATCAAATGGAGGAATCCCTGACCTTCCAGGTTTTATACCAGAACAGAAAAATAAATCATTCATCAAACTCAGCTGTTCAAAGGGTGCCTGTTCTTAGAATGCACGACCATTCCTCCTCAGGTTGTGACCAGTCTTTCATAGCTGTGGAAGGAAACTTCAAAACAACCTAAATCTGAGATAAATTCTTTAAACTCCCTTCTGTTGGCACAAGGATGAAAATGTGTCAATCCCTGACTTGGCTGATGCCGTAGTGCATGGACTGCTTTCATACATTTACACACAGGAAATATTTTCCCAAGAAAATTTGATTCTTTCTAAAGAAAAGCAATGAATGAAGGAAGGAAAGAAGAGCTGGAGGGAGTGGGAGCTAGGCTCTTCCCATGGATATGTATGAGCAAAGGAGTTTAAAGGGCTTCCTTTCACCTTTAAAGAAAATGTATAAATGCTTACCCTGACAGGAGAGCACCTGGTGCATTTAACATTATAATGTAAACGTCTGTTCATGTTCATGTGTTGAAATAAGCATATCAAATGTTCATGTTCCAAAAATTAACATGGTTTAAAATAGTTCGTTCTCATAACTGTGAAATAAATGCCGAAATCCGGGAGAACAGAAGAAAGGCAAATCAATGCTGTCCTTGTGCCCCTGAGTCTGTGATGCCTTTTCATCTTTGCCAACTGTCTTCAATTCAGCTGCACCTTCCTCAGAGCTGCTTTTACACAAGGCAAAATTTTGTTTGAATTCTCTTTTCCCAGAGCTGTGCAAAATTAATACAGGACAGACGTTACTTGACAGGCAATTCTCCAGTCCTTCTGAAATTCTGCTGAAGTTTTCCCTTTGGAGCAAATAACACAGGTGAACTGAGCAGCCATTGAATTCACATTGATAGATTCAGGGACATGCAGTACGACACAAAATGTCAGCAATTCTCACTCACAAAGTCTTAACAAACTTAGGATGTTATTATTTTCATTCCTTCCTAAGCAATTAATTCTGCTGTTAGAATATCATAAAGTTAAGAGTGTGGGCTAATAGTGCTTTCCAGACAACTAGCAGGATCTGGAATCACCTGACAAACTGTCAGGTACACCTGTAAGGGACTGCCTTAATTAAGTTAATCAAAATGGGAATATCTACTCTAAATTAAGATGGAACAATTCGTTGGCATTGGGTCCTGGATGGTATAAAACGATAAAGCTAACTAAGCATAGGCATTCATCTCCCTTTGCCTCCGGATTGTTTGAACATGTGAGCAACTGATTTCATGACCTTCCTGACTTTATGAACTGTACCTTCACACTGTGAGCCAAAATAAATCTCTTTCCCCTTAAAGTTGCTGCCTTTCATGCCTTTTGTCACAACAGTAGAAAACAGATCCAATAAAGGTAATATTTAAGCCTGTTGTTACCTGAGATTTCTCTCACTAACAAAAGGAGACGGTGAGTTTATACATGTGGAAACCATTGATAGATTTCAAAAGGTTCACATGATGCCTGCTGTTCCACATTAGGTGCATAAGGATGTATACAGGATGCACTAGGTCCAGGCTATGGCTGTAGCTCTACAGTAGAAGCCTTGCATAGGATGCACAAGGTCCAGGCAATGGCTGTAGCTCTACAGTAGAAGTCTTACATAGGATGCACAAGGTCTAGGTGATTCCTGTAGCTCTACAGTAGAAGCCTTATATAGGATGCATAAGGTCCAGGTGATTCCTGTAGCTCTACAGTAGAAGCCTTACATAGGATGTACAAGGCCCAAGTTTAAATTCCCTAAACTCTTACTCCTGAGAAAAGGAACTGCTAATAAGATCCTTGCTAATTAATACATTGGAACTTTGATTTCCATATGATGTGCTGAATAGAAGAGCTTCAACTCAACATCATTCTTATAGCAACTAATTAGACCACCCTCAAATGCAGCAATTTAATACAAATGAGGACTTATTTGAAGACCAATTTGGTTGTGAGGTTACTACCAGTTCTGAAGAATCACAGCTTTAATGGGTGTTGAAAAAAAGAAATATACCAAAGTTTTGGAAAGTAAAGAGTGGTGCTAGGAATGGCCATTAAGATGGAAGTTAAAATGAAATTGATAATTGTGGAGGCTGAAAATGCAGGCCCATTTCCACCTTCTCTGACAGAGAGTTTAGAGATTGAGAAACATAGTTGCACATCCCAACTCAGGATATGATTGCTTGGTTCTTTTGAAATTAAAATAGCTAATTCTAGTAAGTCCATGTCATCCTGATAGGTGGTCAGGATAAGCAAATGGACTTCTGCTCCTTTTGTAACTACGAGGTCACCTGGGGAGGGGTGGTCTTCAGGACACATAATCTAGAGCACCTTTGCTACCTCCCCATAAATGCTATGGAGAAATAAACACGGGAGGATTTCAGTCACTAGAATGCTGTTCCAGTATTATTCTATGTTTTCTGTCTTATTATTATTATGCATCTTCATCTTCATATTATTTACTTATATTTCTCCCATTCCCATGCCCCTACCATGGTAAGAAGTACTTTTGTTGAGGCTGGTCCTCAACAGGTAATCACTGAGGTTTAAATGGCTCAGTGGGTAAGAACCTCTACAGCACGAGAATGAGACCTTGAATTCAAACCTCCAGAACAGAGATAAAATGTTGGATGTAGTGACATTTGTGCCTGTAAATCATATTCAGTGCCCAGCTAATAAAATAGGAATAGCCATATACAAATCACCCTAATCCCAGACATTACAGAAAACAAACTAGATATTTCTAAATACATCAAATAAAGAATGAATATATGACCCAATAATTCAACTTCTGAGTATATAACCACTGGTGGCTAATCTTAGTTGCCAACTTGACTGGATCTGAAATCAATTAAAATGAAAGCCATTAAGCACACCAGTGAAAGACTTTCTTGATCAGATTATTTGAAGCATGAACATTTACCCAAAATGTGAGCAGTACATTCTGTTGCAGTCCAGATAAAAGGACAGAGAAAAAGGAAGTTTTCTTTTTGCCTATTTTCCCTCTCTTTTATTACCAAGTTCATCTATCCCATTGCTTCAGCATCTTCACTGATACTAGAACCAACTTCTTCAGGATTCTATTGTAGACTGAAGACCAGCTCTCCAGGACTTAGTCCTCCAAGCCTTTGATGTCAAATTGGGACCACGGAGACCTCCTGCTTTACCGACTGAACATGTACTGGATTCTTGGCCTCTCTAGTGTAAGGTGGCTGGCCATTGTTGGACTATCCAGACCATATTATGTAACCCAATATAATAAATTCCCATACGTAGCTTCCATTGTCTCTCTTCCAAAAATAGGCAATAGCAATCTGTATTTTCTCTAGCACTCAAGACATAGCTACAGAGAGTTGCTGTGACCTGGTAGCCTTTTACACCTTATAGCTGTAAACACAATCTAGCCACATGTTGGACCTCAAGACTACATTGCATTATACCTTTATCATTTTATCTAGAGCATACCTGCTTTATAACAAGGTGCATGAACTTCCCCTAACCTAAAATCTATATAAGCCAGAAACTGTCTTCTGAGGAAACAGAGCACATATACACAGATATTCATTCATTCATTCATTCTCTCTCTCTCTCTCTAACTTGTAAATGGAGTCTATCCTTTTGTTACTTGTCTGCCCAGATCCAAATATTTACATAGAAGCTATATTACTTGCAATACTGGCTGATGGCTCAAATGTGTTTCTAGCTAGCTCTTATATCTTAAACTAACCCATTTCTATTAATCTGTGTATTGCCACAAGGCTGTGGCTTACTGGTAAGATTCTGGTGTCTTTCTCCTTTGGCAGTTACATGGCATCTGACTGACTCTGCCTACTTTCTCCCGGCATTCAGTTTAGTTTTCCCACTTAACTATACCCTGTCCTGTCATAGACCAAAGTAACTTCTTTATTAACCAATTACAATAAAGCATACTCACAGCAATATCTTGCATTTCACCATAAAACCTTCAGCTGGCGATGGATGGAGATAGAGA
>LOJH01058938.1:0-11334 GCA_001685095.1 Ellobius talpinus
ATCATATCATATCATATCATATCATATCATATCATATCATATCATATTATATATGGTTGTGTGTGTGTTTAATGATGTGAAAATTGCATGCCACTTAATTTTCATAAACTTTACTTTGTAATGGTTTATGAACAACAATATCATGCTATATATAGGTGTAGAAATCTCAGGATGGGCTACAGTTTCTAGGGTATACAAAATGTAGTTAAGCTAACACATATACACAGATTCTTACATTATAATTTTTGTATTTTATTTTCTCTGTGTCTATTCTTTGGCTGCCTGATGAATGTGTATCAAACACATGCTTGTTATCTTTGGAAGCTGGAAGAGACATTGATTTTCTTCAAGGAGTTACAGTTACCTTTTGAACTGGGAATTGAACCCAAATCTTCTGAAAGAGCAGCCAGTATTCTTAGCCACTAAATTATCTCTCCAACTACTGTCACTTAGATATTTAAAACTTCAATGTCAGTGTTCCTTCATAATATCAAGTTGATTAAATGCTTTCCACTAACACAGAGGTCTAGTTAACATAACATAATCAGCTGGTCTGTTTGTGTGTGTACATGTATATGTATGTGTGATGTGGGATTCCCCTCTGTATGCTGTGAATACCATTGGTGAATAAAGAAACTGTCTTGGCCTGTGATATGGCAAAAGAAAAGGAAGGCAGGGAAAAATAAACTAAATTCTGGGAGAAAGGAGGCAGAGTCTAGGAGAAGCCATGTAGCCCTGCCAGAGACAGGTGCTGGAATTTTAGCTGGTGAGCCACAGCCACATGGTGATAGACAGATTAATAGAAATGGGCTAAATTAATATGAACAGTTAGCCAATGAGAAGCTAAAGTTAATGGGCCAAGCAGTGTTTTAAATAAAATTGTTTTTGTGTGATTATTTCGGGGCTAAGCGGCCGGGAACCTACAAGCGGCTTCCTCCAACATGTGTGTGTGTGTGTGTGTGTGTGTGTGTGTAGTCTCATTTCTTTTTTGCTAGGAAAACTAGACATCCAGTGGGTATCATGAGATCTGTAAAAAGATACAGAAGTAGAAACCACAGGTAACTCTGATTTTATGGATGAAATTGCATGGCTATAAACAGGAGGCAACTAGACAAAGATCCGTGTATAGTACTCACTCACTTCAAGCCTCAAAACTAGTTCTCAGACTAAGATAAACTAGTAGCTACAGGTGCTTGACATGGGAAAAATTCATAGTATTCCATTACAAAGTGTCCTGAGAAAATATGTCTTGACTGACATATTTGCGTACTCTCATTCATTTCTGGTCCCTCAAACAAAAGATAAATATAACAATAGATAAAATTACCAAAATGAAGTCTTTTCAAGTAATTTCTGATAGGAACATTCATAACGACAAGGAATAGATAACAAAACAGAAAACAACAAAGTCTAAAGCAAACAAAGAATAGAAATGCCGAAACAGAGCAAGATTTTAAGTTCACAGTGTTCATGGTTAATATACTTGGTATTTCTCACACATTCAAATGACAGTATAATACAGATTAAAAAAATTATTTAAAATTCAGATTTGCATGTCATCAACTATGGACTTAAAAGAAATCAATATCAAGCAATGAAGTATGAAGCTATTTTCATTTCAAAAACTAAAATAACAATAAAATTTGGTCAGTTAATGGGATACATCAAAGATCACCTGTTTTCAACTGATATGGCCTTTGATATAATAATATGAATGTACTATTGGCATTTAAACAAAAATCAATATAAAGTATATTTTGGTATGAAAGGATAAAAAATTCAGTAGAAGGGATTATTAGCATAACTAATAGATTTTGGTAAATTGGAAACTTAATGATTGAACTTGAAAAATATGAGCAAGCGTAAATGTTTTGTGCAAACAAATGCACTGAAGGATCTGGGAGGAAATTTAGGAGATTTATGAACCCTACAAATAAAGATATGCATAAAAATATCATAGTATTTTAAAAATAATTTAAGTGTTCTGAAAACTCTACTACAAATAGAAAGAGAAGCACACAGTCTTTTCTTAGATCAGTTACAAATATAGCTACAAATTCAATGTGACCTCAAAAAATTTCAATATTTTTAGAGGTTTGAACAATGATGTTTAAACATGAGCCTTAAAGTTTATATGGGAGTAATCACAAATGAGAATTGTCAATGAAATCTTAAAATACAAGAGAAATGATAACATGATGGCAGTAACTATTAAAATGTCTACAAAACCCAGCACAATTGGATATACAATTCTGGCAAAGCTTACAAAAAATAATCAAAGATCAGAGTTTGAGTAATATGATATAGCAGAGGTTAAAAATAAAATCAGATGAGAGAAATCTCTTTTAATCTCCTCCAGTCTCCTTTCATACACACATAGAATTCACATATGAAAACTAACATCCACATATATCCAATAATTAAAAAGCACAAAGAAAGATGCTATTTAAATTTTTTAAAGCAAAATTTTTGATTAAATGCTACACTTGATCTTAGTCAAAATGTCAAACTCTGATCCATTTTGAGGTTAGAAGAAAAAAATTTCAAAATAATAACAAACATTAGAAATCTGTAAGGATAATTGATGGGTATTAAAAATAATTTTAGGTTTAAAACATAAATGGGAGGATGATCAAAGATTCAAACTGGCCCAAACTACATTATGCAACCTTGTTACTAATGCTCTTTTCTCTTCCAAAGTAAATAAACTTTAAAAACCCAATAGAAAATCTGCAAAAGGTCTTTAAAAATTTTACACTAAATTTTAATAGCTCAAATTAGAAGTGATTAAAGAACAGTAACAGAATAAGATTTTTTTTCTCCCTCAGGTTAGACAAAGGAAATTTATATTACAGGCCAGTTAGCTTACTGTCCTATAGGTGCTCTATTCATTGTTAAGTAGATTTTTGTCTAATATATCCAAATTATTGTTATTTAAAAAGCATCATGGGACTATGACTTACCATTACTTTTAAAAGATGGAATTGGTATGCATTTTTTAAACATATGCCAGACTTTTTTACAAAACACTGTCATATCTAGAAATGAATCCTTCTGAAACAAATACACAGTTGCTTCACACACACTTATACACATATGCCCACAGGCACACACACAAATATCTTGTCTATTAAAACTTTCATATCATCTAATAAACCCTAGAATAATCTAAGATCAATATTAAATGAGAATTAGGATAGCATTTTGCTATTTAATGATACAATGATGCCTAGTAAGTTTTTCGGAGCAATATCGTAAATCTATGTAAATATTTAAATGTATATCATACTGTTAAATATGAAAGGAATCAAATAGAAATGGTTACTGTCTTATCCACTTGTCAAAACTATGGCTGTTCCCTAATTCTGTAATCAATAAATCATTACTGCACATCATTGTACACTTGAATAGACATGTCTTCATAAAAGGTATAAAAAAGCCAGTGAGCACGTTAATGGCTGTCAACATCATTAGTCATTAGGAAATGCAAATCAAACTCACAGTGAGATAGCACTTCCAGCCACTAGGATGGCTATTATGAAAACAACTGGTAATAAACAAGTGCTGGCTAGAACGCAGAGCAATTAGAACCCTTGTGCCTTACAGGTGGGCATATGAGATGAAGCTGCTACTTTGGAAAAGAAGTATCCTTGCAAAATTAAATGCAGAGTTGACAGTGTCTCCCATGTTAGACAGGGCCCTGTATGTTCTTCTAAACACACTAGTTCTAATCTCTAAAATCTGTGTTTTTGTTACCTACAGGACATAGAAAGAGTTGAAGGTAAGAGTAAATTAAGGTATTTGAAGTTACTCTGTTTCTTCTGGTTACTTTAATACTTTCACAAGGCAGTATAATTGATACAAGGTTACAAACAACAGAGTAGTCTTAAGTGTGTTACCCCTGTAGTTGTGAAGATCTACAATTCAGTGACTTTCCTAACTATTTATATTCGCAGTACATTGCTAACAAATACATTACTGTTTTAAGGAACTGGCTACACAGTTCTTGCTACAGCAAAAGATATGGATCAGTAAAAGCAGAATACAAATTTATACCAGCAGAACTGATATATATAGTTTTACAGGATGGGATATATGCCAAGGGAACATAATTTATAGAAGGAAAGGAATGAATGAAAATATATTAGGAAAAATGAGAAAAGGGAATACATGTTTAACAATATTACATTCTTATTTGAAACAGTTACTTGAAATGACTTCTCCACTTTTCCTCAATATCCCCTCCTGGTGAGAAGAAGCTACTAATCAAAATTCTGTTTCTACACGTCCTGTCTTATGCTTTTTTTTGAGACAGGGTTTCTCTGTAGCTTTTGAGCCTGTCTTGGAACTCACTCTACAAACCAAGACTGGCCTCGAACTCACAAAGATTCATCTGTCGTTACCTCCCAAATGCTAGGATTAAAGGCATGTGCCACCATGCCCAACTCTTGTTTTATGCTTTAAAAAACTGATATTGAAAACAAAAGTAAAGTTTATACCACAGCATGCATGAAATCTGCAAATGCAAAAGGATGGAGTGGTAATTAGGACATGATGAGTGCCAAGTTGTATTCCTAAATGTGAAGGAGAGATGAGAAATGGGAGCTGGAATGTTTGCGGTCATAAGAAAACCCCACTTATTACTCTTAGCTTATTAAGCCTGGCTATAAAATCCATTTATTTTTACTTTTAACAATCATATTATCATACTTCTAAATATGCCGTCTCTGTAAGTCATACCTCTAGAGGCAGATTGCCTAAGTTAATAACATTTTATGTCACTGATAAATTATCTACCCTCAGATAAATGATTAAATCTCTCCTTTGTCTTTGGTCAAATAAAGGGGACATAGCACAAGCGAGTTAGGCTAAGATGAAGATCAAATAAAAGAACTGCATGTTATTATTTTCTATATGTAAAAAGATGTAATAAATGATTGTTCTCTCTTAAGCATATAATGTTATACTTTCATCTTTAAATATTGATTATGTGAACATTATTTTCATTATGATAAAACACAAACATGTGTTTATTGATTGCTTACTACATACTAGAAGATTTAAGTGTTTAAATGTTATATTTTATTATTACAATATTCATTGATTAAATGCTAGATTGTTGTTTTGCTCGACCATGGGAATATTAAATTGTTTCTCTAAATATTTTCATCATGCTCAGGGAAAGTCATGATCAATCATTGTTCTTTAGGTCTTCCACTTAAAGTTATGACTTATTGCATTTTATTGTCTTTTATTTTAGTTTTTGAAATGATGTTTAAATTTTCTTTTATATATAGAGTCACAACAACTAAAAAAGCATTTAGAAAAGAGATAAGGAATTACGGCTATATGAGTATATTCAGTACTTAGCCTTTGATAAAATTTTCAATTATCATTTCCTGTATCTTGAGATTCTAATAAAGTGAAAGATGGTTGATTAATGGGAAGTAATTAGTAATTAGTGTTCAAGTTGTTGGTTAGGGAATACAAGAGACTCCCCAAACAATGTAGGCTTTAGCTATTTTCTTTAGCTGCTTTCCAAAAGTTGAAGGTAAGACATATTGCTGATGACACCATGCACTTCAGACATTAGATCTTTTGGGGCTCTGAGCTGGACCCGAAAACCTTTTATCCCAATGGCTGGCTTTCATTGTATGGGAAGATCAGAGCAGGTTATCAAGGAAAGAAAGCAGTCACACTTCTTGCCCAAATGTGATGTTAATGAATGAAGACAATGATTAGCATGACATGAAGTCCCAAAAGTACAGTAATGGCCCTACCTTGAGAGTAACTCACAGGAGTCTAATAGGACTTAAGGCCTACTTAACAGGAAGAAAATTGTGCCTGATGCTGTAAACCTAGGCAACCACCGAGTGAGCTCTTGGACCTTAGAAGAGAAACTGCTACTACCATTTTCCTGAACACACTTAAATTTTAACTGCTTTAAATACTTATCATTGCATTCACAGAAACTGTAATGCTCATCCCCCATTTAAGGGCTTCTTTCTGCAGAAGACAGAGAAGTCACAGCTGATCAGAATGCTTGAACAAATGACTGTGCAATGCCTGGCCCACTGTGGATTATCAACAGCACAACTCCTGTACCAAAGAATCAAGGAACATCTAGAAGAAAAGACAGGAAAATTAAAAGTGACAAAGGTTCAGAATGTCTGTGTGATTTTGTCTTCTAACTATGATAGGTAAGTTGCACTTATGAAATCTCAACGACATGGCTGCCTTGACAAGACCTGGACAATGACATGAACACTGTTACATGCCAGTGTAGACTGGGGAAATTGTATGGGCCTTACCACTAGATGAAGAGTTGTAAGAAATTATGCCTTTTGAGAGCAAGACAGTCTGCTTCAGAGATGATCACCTAAACAGTTATCCAATAATAAATGGTCAGCCCTAAAAAGATAGGCATGTAATTAACACTAAATGGAATCAGTAGGTTGTTTTATGTATTTTTCTATGTCCATGTGTACACACGTGTGTTTGTATCTGTGTTTTCATGTCTATGACAATAATGATTAAAGGGAATAATCAAGAATTTAAGAGGGAACAGGATACATGGGGGATTTGGGGAGAAGGAGGATTTTATGTAGCATTTTAATTAAAAATAGTACCAAAAGCTTTCAAAATTGATATTAGGTATTGTCTTCTAACAATTTTGGCATTCAGAACTCATGGCTTGCCTGTCACCATCAATTTTGTGCATGCTAACACTGCATTGCTCATTTCAAAGTTTGATAATCACATTGTCATATTTCATGGACGCATATTCTGTCTGCGGTGCAGGCATAAGCATGCAGCTGCTGTGCACGGATCATCTGCTGCCCCATCTCTGCAAATTGACAGTGCACATCAGGCATTCCAGAGCACGGAAGATGGAAGAGCGGAAACTCATTTTCCAACGTGAACTTCTAAGCTGCCACTTATGATGGTCACATTTTGTTCACTGATTCCAGAAACGTGCAAAGCAAGTTTGTCACTCTTTGCATAGCAAAGAAACTTCCAAAATGACATGAAAAAGTTAGTTTGGGGTAAAAGGAAATCATCAGGACCATCTTCACCTTGTTGTTAAATATTGAACTAAGCACATTACCATGTCCCTGTGCCTGTCCCCACACTTGCTGTCATCTCTGATGCCATCATGATCTGTTCACTTACTCCCTGCATCCAAGAGTGGTCTGTGCATGAGGACCATTTATTCATGCACTTAGCATTCATAGGATGCTTTCATGACAGACTACGCAAAAGCTGAGGGTAAGACATTTTCTTGTTTCAAGAAATTTTCTCTATAGTGAACTAGTTTTTATTCTGTGATTAATCAGAAAGAAATAAGAAATTATTATATATGACCCCCAAAACTAGAAGAACATAATCAAAAAGTATAAAAATTCAAAATAAATCTGCACATATAAACAAAATCCAAAAATGTTATAAGCAGTTGGATGAAACTTAACATGTGTATTAGGTTTTCATCATTATGACAGAATATTGGAGATAAATAAGGTGAAGATGTAGAAAATTTATACCCCTGAACATGTTGTCCATGGTAGGCTGATTCCAGTGACTTTTAAACTTTGGCAAGGTGGTGCTGTGGGAACTCCTTCAGCCAATGGCCTTTGGGATGCTAGTCCACTTTGGGTGTGTATCAGGAACTAATATATGCAGATGTAGGAGCCTGTGCCGCCCCTTGGCTGTTGGGTTTGGCTAAGGTCCTAGAACACGCAGAAGATTGTGGATTACTATTCTGTGAGTTTACCTCCTGATAAGTAAATTTCTATTATACTCTACCCAGGGCTAAAATGGAATTATTTAAATCATAACAAGGTAAAAAAACATGATATAAGAAAATGATTCATTTCAAGGTAGCCAGGAAACACAGAGAGAATGAGAAGGGTATAATGACAAGATGTATCCTTAGAGATACCCCAAGTGATCAGTTTCATCCAACTGGCTACATACTCTACAATCCTACTCAGCTTTGAGTGGCTCTCTGCACATTAAACCACTTGTAAGGTTTGTGTCCCAGTTGTAGCCAGTGACTGCACAAGTCCCCTATACATGAAGCTCTTCTGGGATATTTCAGATCTAAATCATAACAATAATTGTATAAGGTATGCTTATTTGGTCTTGCAAATGACAGATCATAGAGAAAGCAGCCTTATAACAGGGATACCACTGGTCACATAAGTGTGCACTTGATTTCATATTAGGACAGGAAGAGTAACAAGTGCCACCAGCTTCTAATCCCCAGTTTCGGTAAAACAATTTTTGTCTTTTATTTATTTCTGTTTTGTTTTTTATACAATATTACTACTGCTTTCTTTCCTTTTCTGCTCTGTATTTTCTTAAAAAATATGATCTAAGTACATTATTATATTCTATTTTAAAAATAAAACAAGGTAACAAGTCACTTATATTTGTGTATATCTTTTTCATATTTCAGACATAATCAATGTGATTGGTTTGGAATTCACACCTACTCAATCTTGATCTTAGAAGGGATGGGACAGAAACTGAGAGGAACTTCAGACTTGTGTGATGATTTGGGAAGAGTGCTGGTCAGAACCATGAGGGTTGAATCAGAGTAGAAAATTCTAGCAAAGAGCCCAGTAAAGAAAGTTAATATGATGGTAAAATTGTAGAGACTACATCACAGAAATCTAACCTCATCAGTGCTTTGTAATCATTTCTCAGGTTAACCAGTGGAATCAGTAATGTAGATTGATATGTAAAATGAGTGGAGGAGGTATCAGAGGAGAGGTAGCAGGGCTATTGTGTAGAATCTCATCATTCAGAAATGTTGCACACACTGGAGGCTTTACTCTTTATGCTTCAGTTCACTTGTTGAACAAAATTACTGCAAATAATTCTATGAAAAATGTACCTTACTTTGAGTAATTTGAAACTCATTATTGGAGAGATGTTATGAATAGGCACTTCTTTTACAGAGGCCATAAGTTTCATTCCCAGTACTCACTGTGGCTGATAACTATCTGTAACTTAATTTCTGGGGAAAAAGGTGCCCTTTTCTAACTTCCATGAGCTCCAAGTATAAATGTGTGGTGCACATTTACCATGCAGACAGAATATTTAAATACATATAAATAAAATCATGCAATCTAAAATAATTTTTAAAATACAATATTATATTATATAAAAATGTTATGCTTATGAAGGGATGTGTTCTTGTGAAACTCCTAATAGTGGAAATGGGACCTGTCTCTGACTTTTTTGCCTACTCCTGGGACCCTTTTCCTCTTATTAGTTGGCCTTGACCAGCCTTGATATGAGGATTTGTGCATAGTCTCATTGTAACTTTCTATGCAATGCTCAGTTGCTCTCCCTGAGAGGTCTGTTCTTTTTCTGAAAGGAAACAGGGGAGGTGTGTATCTGGGGGAGCAAGAAGATAGGGGGGACTTGGAGGAGTGGAGTGGGAGAACTACACTCAGGATGTAATATGTGAGAGAAAAATAGACTAAAAATAAACAGTTTTTCTGTAGCTTGGTGAAGTTTTATACAAAACACGATGTTAAGGAAATATAAATCATATCCCACAAAACTTTTCTTTTTCCTCTTCATTAATTGTTGATTATATCACCATGTAAAAATAATCACATTGCTTCTGTCTTTTGTCCTCTGGTGATTGCTTATATAAGGATCACATATGCTAGACAAGTATTCCTACTAAGTTATACACACTGCCCTCTTTTCACTTTTTACTTTGAGTCAGTGTGTCCAAGGGTGTACAGAGTGGGGCCTTGAACTCTCTGTTTAGTTCAGAAATATGTTGAATGCCTTTGGCCACAGCCTCCTGAGTATCTGAGATAGAAGTCTACACAAGTAGGTCTACTAAATCTGTTGTTCTGTTATTATCCCATATGTTGGAACTGCATGATTTTGAGTGGAACCATATAGGATCCCATTTCTATGGCTGGGGTTTATTTCTTTTCCCCATCAGCATCATGATTATGAAAAGGAGTCAGTCATAATGCATTTGTGAAGGTTTTCCTTCACAAATTTATGAAGTTAAAAGCCACATTGGATTTTACTGAATGAATGTGCATAGCATGCTAACCCACCGCACTGCTAATTGCCACTTGACTTTGTCTAGTTTTGAAAAATATGATCAAGCGTTACCATTAAAATTCAGCTTGGTGCTTATTTTAAAAAAATGCATGGAAGCATTCAGTTAATTTTTATTATGATTTATATTTATTTATACCTTGTGGCTAATTTAATCTGTATTTCCATTTGACTGGTGATGAACTTGTGTGGGAAAGTTTACAAACCTCAGTTACCATTTTGAAGATGTTACAATTTTTCCTGTTGATGTGAGTTAATTTTCCTTCTTTATCCTCTGTACTTTATGCAGACTAAATTAAACATAAAGTTGTTTATCAAGCAGGACAAATAAGAAATTATAAATAAAAATGCTCTGTCTTTAAGAATGTAGACATATGACAATTTGATTTTCAATCAAATCATCATAACAGTGTCTACGTGAATCAAGAATGCCTAGACTTACAGAAGCTTGCAACTTCTTAATATAATAAGAATGCCTACTACTCTAAAGGTGAATATTTGATTCTATGATTTCACTTCTTAAATTTCTAATAAGAAACCAGCATTGAGGATGAGCTTCATGGCACACTCCTTTAACACCAAGACTCTGAGGAAGAGCAAGTGGATTTTTGTGAGTGCAAGGCCAGCTTTGTCTCCATAGTGGACTCTGGGACAGACAGGGCTTAATATGGAGATCCTGTCTCAAAAAAGAAAAAAACACAGAACAAATAAAAAACAAACAAAGACACCAACAATGAAAGAGGGTATCAGCTGCACACACAGAAAATTAATTAGCCCACATGCGAGTGAATGACTTGTTTTATTTAAGGTAACAATGTAAAGAAACTTCATATTTTATATCTATCTCATCACCTTTTAGATAACTCATAAAAGTTTTCTTCAAGTTTCAGAGAAGGAAATTCTGTTCTGAACACCATCCTTAGTTTTCTCCTGTGAGCACCTGTGACTTTGGGAAATACGAGCAACCCATTCCCTGGGCTCCTCTCTCGGCAAATATTGATTACACAGTTATAATGCAGAAAGGACTATGTGTATAAATGTCTCTATCCTATTCAAATTTTTTGTTCTTTTTCATTTATTTGCCTGTGATACTGCTATTTGTCCTTGTATAACTTACATAATCTACATATAAAATACTTAAGAGATAAAACAGAGATAAAATATACATAAAAGAATATATGTTATATATACATACATGATGGAGGAGGGTCATCTGTCTATGTGTTACTTTCATTG
>LOJH01058940.1:0-11026 GCA_001685095.1 Ellobius talpinus
GCCGGAGACAGACACCAGAACTTTAGCCGGTAAGTCACTGCCATGTGGTGATACACAGATTAATGGAGATGGGTTACATGAATATGTAAGAGCTAGCCAAAAAGAATCTAGAGCTAATAAGCCAAGCAGTGATTTAATTAACAAAACTTCTGTGTGGTTATTTTGGGTCTGAGCTGCCGGGCGGTCGGTAAACAAACTAATGGCCTCCTCCAACAGTAAATTAGAAAACAGACCTGTGCCTTCAACGATATAAGACAAAATTATTTTCAGATTCTATACCAAAGTTACAATCACACATCAGACAGAACAGTGATGTTTTCAGGTACTGAAGTGTTCAAAACATTTATCTTTTTATACATTTTTGTCTCTGAGGAATATACTTATAAAGTATTCTTTAAAAATGAGAGGGAAAACTAAGAATTCAGACAGCTTAAAGTCCAGGAAAATTACAAAAAAAAATCAAGGAAAAACAATCAAGAAGAGGGAGTGGTAGCTAATTTTATTTATGTGTAGATCTGTGTGTGTGTGCATGTACATGTGAGTGCAGTTGGCCAGGGAGACCAGAAAAGGGGGTTGGAGACCCTAGAGTTGGAGCTGCAGGCAGTTGGAGTTGGAGTTGTGAGTCACCCAAAATGAGCAGTGCTGGGAACGGAACCTGGTCATCTGCCAAAGCAACACCCTCCTTTAACTGCTGAGCCATCGCTCTAGCCCGGGAATAGGACTTTTAAAGAGGGAGAACCAAAAGAAGTAATCGTTAATTAGGTATGCAAGGTGATAGCCCACACTGGAGTGGGGATGTGTATACAGGTCAGGTCTCAGAAGGAATGTACACCATCTGTAACCTGGCAGGCATGACTAGCAGGAGGATGTTAATGGGAAGGGGTTAGAGTATATACATAGAATTAAGTAAATGAAGACATATGTTTTAAGGAACAGTAACATAACTCCCCTGAATATATTAGCATGGCACAGGTACCTTAACACCAGTTCAGGGATGAAAGATGAACAGAGGAAGGACGATGGACATGGGTAGGATCTGCATTCATTGGAATGGAAGCCCATTGATGATGTCTTTCTTATACAGATCAGTTGAGAAACAGCGGACCAGATAGGTAAGGGAAAGGAGAATAGTTTCCTTTGGGCATCAGGAGTAAGGTAGAAGGTGGACTTGGGGAAGTGCAACCTACGTTCATAAGCTTTTTATTATTCGATTTTTCAAAAGGCTATGCATCTATTACTTTACAAAAAGAAAGCCACCACACACGTGATTAGTATACAGACATAGAAGTCCATAAACAAACACGTTCTGCCTGTGAACTGGACTTTTCAAATTTCCCGGATGTAGAAGCAGGGGAGTGGGAGTAAAGGCGGGTTCTGGGCTGGGATGGAGAGGGCGGTCCACACGCAGAGACAGCAGCGTTCAAGGCAGTGTCAGGGAACCCTCCCAGCTCATTTGTTCCTCTTCTTCAAGGCTCCTGCTTAAGCAGGGAAGGTGATCCTTGGGCCTGAGTGTCCTCAGGTCACTATGATTCATGAACTCCGAGCTATTTCAACTCTTTCATGAAAGCAGCCGGATTGCAAGGAAGCACAGCTCTCTCAGTTCCTAAGACAGCCCACCAGCCTATTCCTACCCCATGTGCACTCTTGTCTGCAGCACGGGGCCAAGGCTTTGAAAGATGCCAGCACCGATCCTCTGCAGTTTTCCTGGGTCCCCACTTCCTTGGATCCCTCCCAGCTTCACTCCTACCCAAAAGGATCACTTCCCTACCCCGCAGCGTGGGCGCTCTGTTGTGTCTCTTCCATATTGACAAACTGGGCATTGCCACTTTGCAATGGGATGGCTATCTAGCTGTCTGCAGAAGGGTGTGTGAGGGCATGATCCGTGGCTCTACTCCTCTACTCAAAAAAGCAACATTGTAGTGTGTGTATCAAAGACAGACACCTCTGTTAGCATCCACACCACATTTATATATACCAAAACATAAAACAGCATATAAAACCGTAATGCACACATCACTGGACTATTCCTTTATGAGTCAATGTGTCATCTAAACATTTACACATAGTGCCCCCATTGTAGCTATATGGAGTATAGGGCATGTGTGTACACTTTCTCACAGGCACCCTAGAACAGAGCAGCCCGAACAGACGCTGTTTTTCCTTCCTGACAAACGGCCATGAAATAAGAGGCTGACAGCCGCCTGGGCAGGTCATTCACGTCAGCCTGCTACATGTCAGAATTCAAACTGCTCCATCCATCAACAGCAGACCCAAAATTAACGTAGCTTGGAAACTCTGAAGCAGGGCAGCAACAGCCCAATTCAGAGCTGACCTTCGAGGAATGGTGGGGTCCGATGGAAAATTATTTCATGGCTCGCGTCGAAGCCAACAATACAATTTGAAGAGATTTTTTTCAGTTAAATTAATTTTAAGAAAAATTCCCCTGGGTAGTAGTTTAACTCTTAAGGTCACACAGAGGAATGGAAAGTAGACATTTGCTATTGGAAGGCTCTGTTGGTACCGTTTGTAACAGAATTAAAAGCTGCATTTTAGGCAAAATACCCATAGTTATTTGTATGAGTAAGAGAGCATCAGGTCTTTTCTTGAAGAAGCCATCCAGAGATTCTTGTCCTTCAAAGAAGCTGTTTGGGAAATAGGTATTAAATAATAATAATAACTAATATTAACTAATAATAGATATTATCATAAACAGGGCCTGGATGTGGATGCCTAGAAGGCAGGACAGGAGATCCAGAGTTTAATCTACATAGCAAGTTCAAGGCCAGCCTAGGACACATGAGACCTTGTCTCCAAAAAGATAAAGTCAAATTTTAAATGACATCAGCCTTTCCAGAATATAAAGATAAATGGGCCTTTGCGGAGATGGCTTTCCTCTGATCAATCCTAACAGCATTTAGATTTATGATTTCATAACAAATATACAAAGATGACCACCAACTTAGTAAGTGAACCAAATTCTGAAGCCTACAATTATTTTACGTACTGCTTTGGCTAGATATGCAGCAAAGCACATGTCTAACGCTGTTCACTGGTAGCCGTGACATACTGAATGATGCTTCAAATTCACTAAGGAAGAGTTGGGTTGTTTTCCTATTTGGGAACACTGTTGCCATGTCCTGTCTCAGTAAATCCAAAGTTTCTGTTAATAGGAGGATGATGGCGGCACCATGCCAATGGCCACACACCAATGATGGATGGCCTTAAAGCCCGCCTTTTTTGTGGGATGTGTAGAAGAAGCAAGACCTCACCCACTCTATGGATGAGAGTTTAAAAGGTGAGAGGCTCTTCCCCACATCAAATGAATAACACTGTGGCTTTCTTCTTTGAGCAAAATTCCACCCCTAAGACTTGATTCCTAAGAAACAGATGAACAAGGGACAAATTTTTAGTGTAGAGAAAAAAAATATATAACTTAGAGAGTAACCTTACAGAGTTAGGCAGTTAAGGAGCAGGGTGTGTCTTCACAATGGAGTTTAATGATGGACATCTGCTGGCTGATGGGGACAAGACAACTGAAAAATCTAAAGCTGTTAAAGAGACAGCTATCCATAATCTAAGACGTGACCATAGTGGTAGACGCATCAAAGCCTGTGCTCCTCCTCCTCCTCCTCTTTCAATGAAAATCAAGAGAAAGATGCACCAGCTGAATCTTACATAAAAGGCTAAAAAATGAAGTGATCAATACATCCAAAGCAGGCAGAAATGGCTGGAGCAGAAAACAAAAACATGTAAAATCTTACAAATGAACTGGAAAGACCTTAGAAGACAGACAAATGACTGTCAAGAATAAAAATAAATAGCATTAGGTGCTAAAAAGGAGACTTATCGACAGAAATGCAGGAGCCAAAATGGGGTGACATCTACAGTTAATCTGAGGAGGGAGACTGCGGGGACGTATGCTGATCAAACTCAAACCCCGAGGGAAAACAGGTCACTTTCTAAGAAAACACATACACTTCCAGTTAGCTGAAAAGGAAACCAAACAAAAGAATCTGAATAGACAATAACCACACTAGAAACAGAAATATTTGACCCAGACCCCTGAATGCCTCAGGCCCGAGCAAACCTGAGCATGAGCTAATCCCAGGGGGATTGTGGGAAGGATCATCTAAACTGCGGAGAGACGTTGCTGTCAATAATTAAGCTGGGGCGAGACGAGACAGGAACCGCTCCTGGAAACGCAGAGCAAATGTCTGTACCGGCTGCACCCCAGCTTGGACTTCTCAAGGTGCACACCTTTCCACAGTTAGGATGTCAGCATCAGAGCTGAGTGCAGGTTTCCCACTTCACAGACAAGAAACACAGAAGAGGAAAAAGGAACAACAATATGAAGACATCACAAATATATGAAAAATACAATCGAACCCAGTAGTAATGTCCAGTAGTAATGATGGACAAAAAGTACTAACATGTTCATATTTTAGCCTATCTGATTGAAAAAAAAATTACTCTTATAAAATACAAAACCAACAGTCCTTCCTTACTTTTATGTTACAGACTTTGACGTAACTACCATTCTCCGCATGGAAAGAGCAACAAGAATGAAATACCACAATAGCCTTAACCCCCGAGACCGAGCTCTCTGGGTTAGCTATCATAACCACTCCTGCTGGGAGAACTGCATCTCTGTGTTCCATGGGCAAATGGTGATTACTGCAAGATGTTAGAGAACATTATGGAAAATAAGACATCCTATACTAAGAAATGCTATTCTCTCTCTCGCTCTCTCTCTCTCTCTCTCTCTCTCTCTCTCTCTAAAGTGAAGGCCGCAATATCTTATAAAAGGCATCCCATTTTGGCTTCCTGTTATTTCCTGAGTTTAGTCTCAGTCCACAGTGTTCAGAGTATAATCATCATTCCCACATGATCCATGGCCCAAACCAGCCATGAGCAGCAGGTTTACATGATTCCCTTTGAGAGCTTGTTTGTAAATAGAGAGTGTGTGTGAGCACAGGGGATGTCAGAAGGGCTCATAAGGAACTGTCTCCGGGGACAATCGCAGACGCCATCTGCTCTCTGGTGTTTTCTGATTTCCACAATGAGTGTGTGGGTTTTATATTAAAAATAATCGCCTGCTATGTTTAATTGTGGAGTGTGGGAATCTGCTGAAGTTTATTCCCCTAATGTCCTTGCTAGTCAGCTAGATGGAGCCCAGGCCTTGTGCATGTTTTGCTAGCTCTGTACCACTAAAGACCCCGGACCTTACCCATGGCTTCTTCTTTGTAACATTTGTGTAAGGTAAGTAACCTTTCCTACTGGTAAGTACTCAGATGTCTGAGCCCTGGGGTAAGGAGATTAGCAGGCTTCAAAAGACCATTTCATGCCCTCTGAGGTGGAATCCAAACTCCAAGGCAGGGAGGCACACATGCCAAAGGCAGAACAAACTTGTACCTGGACAGAGAAGACAGGTGTACTGCTGCCATGTGCAGGCTAGGATTATACATAAAGGTGGGGTCGAGGTACAGCTCTAGAACTTCAAAAGTCATAAGAAGTAACTGCTTATCTGGTCCTTGGCACACTTATCTGGTCCTTTCTTTAGAAAGGGGGCAGTTGCATCCAGTTGAACATTATCACAAAGACTAAGGTGGTCACAAAGATGGAGGCAAGATCTAAAAGTGATGGGTACAGAGTTTTTGTCTTTGGTCTAGACTTTCTCCCTAAATTGAATAGAAGAATTGACTACTCAGGTTAATAACGGTGGCTGAAATAATCATCTCTTTAAAACTTAGATTTGGAACAGATACAGTGGTACGTGTCTGTAATCCCAGCACTTGGGAGGCTGAGGCTGGAGGTTCCCACATTCAAGGCCAGCCTGAGCTACAGGGCAAGACTCTCTCTCAACAAAACAAACAAGCAAGCAAATGCTCAAAGAGATTATAATGCATCTCAGTTACAGAGCCCTTTGCAAGCATGTGTGTAAGGCTCTGGTGTCTAGACCCAGAATTAATCTACCACACAACCTACCAATAATTCTAAAAGAAAATTAAAAATCAACTTAGAAATTTCATCGTCTTGTCAATGACATGGTGGGCTAGGAATGTTTGGGCCAGAAAGATGTCACAATTGATGCTGGACTTCCTTATATCACAGGGTGACATGACGTGAAGAAGGAGCAACATCTGAGGGGAGGTCAAGGAAAATGAAGAGAAGTGGGTAGGAGTACAACTTTGAAAAGAAAATAACAGAGAATGTTCTGGAAGTGATGAAAGCCAACAATCCACAGGCTCAGGGTCTTTCCATCCCAAGCAAATAAAAAAGAAAACAACCAAACTTTAAAATATCATAGTGGAGGTTGGGGTTTCTTCCCCAGCATCATTGTAGGACAGCTCACAGCTGCCTATAAATCCAGGTCCAAGGAGCCAATGTCTTCTTTTGATCTTTGTAGGAACCTGTATACAATTGGTATGTGAGTGCGCTTACACACACACACACACACACACACACACACAGCTAAAATAATCTTTATAAAAGAATATCACTCTGCAATGCTAGAGATTTAGTTCATATTTGTCTAGCTTATTAATGAATGAGCAGGAAAAGTCAAAGGGAAGAATACAGAAGATTTCAATAATTTGAGTAACAAATGTGACATAATAACCAACATGGGACACCATATTCAGCAACCACATGGCTGTGCCTTCTCATGCCCACATGAAGCCTGTACATTCCTCCCATGTGTCGATGCCTAGAGCAAGCAAAGCCACCACCATCTGGAGCTAGACTGAGCACTTTCCTGATCAGACATCCTAGGCTCCAGCCAGAAATCACTACCCAAAGGACTAGAAGACAAGTTTGGAAACAAGAGAAAAGTGGTTGAAATTAGCCATGGTTCCAGGGAGGAATCTCCTAGAGATGACACGACATGTCAAGTGGGAAGATTAGATCCAAACTGTGAGATGCGACAGAGTCAAGCATGTTTGTAGGTGAGTTGGCAAAGTTCTGGGAGGTAATGATTAACTCCCTATGTCTAGAACATATAAAATAACAAAAAACCCTAACCTAATAGAAGTGAAAGCCAGTGGAAGAAAACTGCAGGTATATTGACTAGTCTTGAGGGAATAAAGAACAAGTGAAATACAAAAGTTCTTTGAGCAAAAACACAAGCATCATCAAACACTTAGAGAAACACTAAGAAAAGGAAAAAGCACTAAAAATGGCAGTAGTGATGAACTATGATCTGTAGTAGTGTCTCAAGAGTGGGAAGTACTTGCCCCCATAGCCAAAGGACATGAGTGCTGATCCCCAGAATCCACAAAACGCTGGATGCGTTGGCATCTACCTCTAACCACAGCGCTCCTCCAAAGAGAAGAGAGGAGGCAGGGACGGGGTGCTCTCTGGAGTCACACAGGCAGCTAGCACAGGGTACACTGTGCTTTTAATGAAGAGGTAATATGTCTCCAGCAAGGGGGACAGTGGGGCTCAGTGCTGGAGGCTGGCCTTTCACGGAACATATGTGCCATGGCATGAGAACACATGCACAAAAGTGAAGAGAGAAAAGCAAAAATGCAGTGTCTGCTGAAATCATTGAAAAGATAGAAAGAGAATGTTACAAAAAACTATCTCAATACAGTTAGGTATCTTGATAATAACATATACAAAGTAATAAAAAATAGAAAATTTAACAATACTAAACAAATATATTGATAGTCCAATAACTATTGGGATAGCTTATGCAGTATTAAATTTTAAATTAAATATTAAATATTAAAGTTCACTCTCTGATCATGTCACCAGTGAGTTCTATAACATGTTCAAGAACAAAACAAAACCCAACAATCTTTGAAAACGTAACTCCGAAACAGAAAAACAGGAAGAAATTTCTATGAGGTAAATTTCACCTTGATTCTAAACCCTCATCCTAATACACACACAGGAAAATTACAGCTTAAGGTAACTCATGCAGAAAAAATTTTATAAAAATCCTAAGGGAAAGTATTACCTAACTGACTCCATGTAAACAGAGACTGCACTTTTGCTTCCCAGCTGCCCAGACCCAAATAAATACACAGAAACTATATTCATTACAATCCTCTTTGGCCAATGACTCAGACAATTTTCTAGCAAGCTCTTACATCTTAAATTAACCCATTTCTATTCATCTGTGTGGTGCCACAAGGATGTGGCCTACTGGTAAGGTTTTGGCATCTTTCTCCTTCAGCAACTACACGGTGTCTCCCTGACTCTGCCTTCTTTCCTCCTCTGTCTCTGCTTGGATTTCCTGCCTTGTGCTATTCTGCCCTGTCATAGGCCAAAGGAGCTTCTTTATTAACCAATGGTAATAAAACATATTCGCAGCATACAGAGGGGAATCCAACATCATTTCCAGCAACATATAAATTATAATGTATTAATAAGAACTTGCATTGTATACAAGGAACATACAGTAAATTTAATATCAGTAAACAATGTTTTAGCATGCTTGTAGATTAAATAGGAGAAACGGACATTTCAATGAGATGTAAAACATGAAGAAGAATTTAAGAACTCATTTATACTAAAGAGATGTTTTAGCAAATCATAATAATTGGAAAGATTATTTTTATCTGAAATAGTTTTCTCTAGACACCCCTCCAAAATTAAGGTAAAAGAAAACTTCTACAAAGAATGTACAAGAACTAGAGGGGCTGGGGAGACAGCTTAGTGTCTAAGAACACGTATTACTCTTTCAGGGGACCGAGGTTTGGTTCCTATCATCCATGTGGTGGCTCACAACCATCCATAACTCTAGTTCCAAAGGACCCAATACCTCTTTTCCTTCTATGTGCTCACACACACACACACACACACACACACACACACACACACACGAATGAGTATATGTCCATACACTCAGGTACACACACAAATAAAATAAATAAATAAATAAATACAAAAAATACTTTAAGAACTAGAAAGAATGGAAATTATTCCCATAGGTGTATAGTTGGGCATGTTAAAAATCCAGAATAATCTACTGACAAATTATTACAACAGAAGATCCTACTGAGTCTCCTGGTATAAAAACCAACATAGAGACAGCCATTCTGTTTTTATACATGAACCACAGCAATTTAGAAAAACTTTAAAGAATCCTAGTAGTATCACTGTTAAACAACAAAAAAACCTAACAAAAACATACTTCAAAATATGGGGAAAAGACCATCATTTTGCAGCTAAAACAACATGAAGCAAAGCCGCCTTCACTAAACTGGCACATATTTTAAAGTCTTGCATCACCAAATGTCTAGGAAGCTATCGAGAGATAATTCAAAACATCCTGGTTAGAGTGTAGAGTGCAGAGATCACTGTTAAAAAAACATTGACATTGAACTGTCAGGCCAAAGGCATCATCATATCAGGATCCATGATTCCTGTCTCTGGAAGGATACATCCTGAAAGGTCATTGTGCAATTGCACCAAAGTACATACACATCTCAGAAACCTTTTTCTCCTAGCCTCAACTAGAAACAGCTCAAAAGTCTATAGATAATAGGGCAGACAACTGAATGGTGGCAGAATTATGTGGTAGAATATTTTATAACAATAACAAACAGTGAAGAGTGGTTATATGATCTGTTAAATCAGAGGCTGGCCAACAATGGCTGCAGCTATGTCCTGTTGTTGTCTGTAAAATGTCACTGGATGTCACTGTGACTTTCTACTTATATGTCATTCTTGTAGCTTTCACACCACAATGATGGAACTTTTGGACAGAAACCACATGGCCTGAAAAAGCCAAGAACCTTTCACTAGCTGACCTAATGGAATAAGATACCAACTCTGAACAGGAATCAACCTTAGAGGCACAGTGTTGACCCAGAGAAACATAGCTGATGAATGTGTATCAGAATGGTTTATATTATAGAATGCTAACAACATGGCAGACTTCTATTGTTCTGACAGGCACATACATGAGGCAAGTAGCATCAGATAGTCACAAATCTTTGGGGTAACGGAGGACTGGACTGGAGAGGAGACTGCAGGGGACTTCTGGGAGGCAGCAAGCCTCTCCCTCATATGTGTGGCAGAGACAGGGGAGTGTGATTTGCCCAGTGACTTGATGAAGGGTGTGTATGTGTGAGCATGCACTGTGGGATTCTCTGGGGTGTGCCAAATTTCATTTTAAAAAGATAGTAAACCGAGAAGATGAGCCCCTAGCGATGACTTCAAGGCACAGTTTAAATAAAGCAAGGCGTTCTAACACTATTCAAAGGCACGGAAAGAGTTAGAGAACCATACAGTTTTTAAAACAGTGGGCTCGTCTTATCCTCCTGAAGTTCAGAAAGGATTTCTATCAAGTGTTATAAACAACCAGCATGAAACATCATTTCTAGAGTTTCAGCCACACAAGACAATATTGCTTTTTGTTGTTGTTGTTTTGGTTTGTTTTTGTTATTACTGTTGTTGTTGTTTCCTGATGGGAATGGAAGACCCAGGACAGAATACCAATAAGCACAGCTCCACATAGTGTTAACTTGGGACTGAACCCTACACAAAACACCTTCAATAAGAAATTTTCTTCTGCAGAGGAAATGTGAAGTTTTCTTTGCTAGTTGGTGTTTCTAAACAGAATATAAATCTTAAAATCAGTCACAACTATTGTTCTGAGGCGTAACTCCTACACTAGAGAACACACATACCTAAGACGCCGACTCTGAGGATTTCTGCATATTAACCCTAGAGTCATACAACTGTCACCACCATCAATTTGAAAATATTTTTTCCTGCTCTGAAGAAACCCAGAACCCTGAAGCTACAGTCTATAGAAATGTAAATGATGAAACTGTGTGATCTGTTCTCTTTGGGGTGTGGTTTCTTTGACTAGTTGTGATGTTTCTTTTTTATGTTTTTATTTTTTTATTGACTTTTATTGAGCTCTACATTTTTCTATGCTCCCTTCCCTTCCTCTTCCCTCTCCTTCAACCCTCTCCCATGGCCCTCCCATGCTCCCAATTTACTCAGAATATCTTGCCTTTTTCTACTTCCCTTGTAGATTAGATCCATGTATGTCTCTCTTAGGGTCCTC
>LOJH01058941.1:326-11659 GCA_001685095.1 Ellobius talpinus
TAAGTATTGCTTATTAGAAACACTAGCTGAAGACCCTAGGAAACTAAGCCTGCAAGGAAAAGAACCAAACCAAACCAAACCAAACAACAACAACAAAAATCAGAACCACATTTAGGTATAACAAACACATTAGAAATTCTCTGTTTCCTGAAGCTCTTGCCAAGAGTCAGGGAGATTAAACAGCACAACTTTAACTTTATTTTAATCATAGTTATACAAATGAACACAGTTACAAATTGGAAGGGAAATGTTGCCAATGGGAATATTTATAGTTTCCCTTTCTGGGCTATAATCTCCTTTGTCACTGTGAAATAAAGCCAGGATACATTTTTAAATGATAGAAGAAAATGAATTTTTTGAGCTAATTGTGATATTTTAGAATTCTAGTGATTCAGTTCCAGAAGGAAATTAAACTCTTTTGCAGTACTATCTGGCAGGGTTTTAACTATTGCTGCAGGTGATGAACTGGCAGATAACAATCACTACAGAAGCTAGAAAAGAGGAGGATTTTCATCAAATTAAATGAAAGCGAACATGTTCAAGATTACTAAGAGACTTCAGGTCTTCTCAAACTGTGATAGGTTTCTATCACACAAGATATTGTAGGTTGAGGAACATATGGAGAGCGATTAGTAAATGTCATATTACTCGATGGTGTATTTGTAGCAGACATGTTCCCCTTATGAAAATCTGTCATGTTTTACATTTGTGTATTAAAATAAACAGAGTATACTTTGTTGGAAAAAAAATCCCACAACTGTGACAGATAAGTTAATGAAGTAGAAGTTCCTGCAGTTATTCTTGTGGCTGAATGCTAATGTATTTGGTTCGGAGGAGATCTCACAGTGGAGTCCAAGTTGACTTCCATCTTGCAATTTTCCTGCCCCTATAGCTGCATTTCTGGAATGATGACATTCATCACCATACTTAGGCAAAAGTGTGTCTTCATGCTGATATTGTTTCATATACTAGCTCAATTCACTCGTGCTTGTTCCCTTAATTAATAAAGACTATTTTCTCTTAGAATTACAAGTTTCTTTCAAGTATTTTGACATCACACTTTAGCATAAGGTCTAGACTTTAGACTTGTAGTTGAGTTTGTTATTCAGCCTGACATGATCCTTTCTAAATAACAGGATCAGATAATATGTGGCTTAAAGAGAAAATAGTAAAATACAAGTAATTTTGTAAATATTATTATTATTTTTACTAAATACTGTAAATGCATGTTTTTGGTATATTGTTTGTGGACTCTCTAATTTGGTTTTATCATGTTAACACATTTGGTTATTTGTTGGAATAAATTACTGGCTGGTTAGAGGTCACAAACTGCCATGGCCTATTAAGGCATACCTTAATAGCTCAGCTAAATGGAGCTCCCTCCCTGCAGCAGAACCTCCTGCCTCTATTGCCCTTATCTGGAGAATGTCCCTGGGCCTCGAGGGCTGACCTTATCTAAAAGCTGTCTCTAAACCAGACATCTTTAGCTTGAACCTTGGCACAGATCTCTAATAAAAAGTCTTATGCTAAGAACTCTATTATAGGACCCTATTGTTACTTATTAAGCCTTGTGATAGGAGCATGCCATTTAATGTAAAAATGTGTTTGGCCCCCAGCTCCCTCATCCTGTATATTCCTGTACTCTGAAATAAAGTTGAGCAGATTCATCAAAGTCTGTCTCCCCAAGGCTGCCTCCATCCACGCTCATGGGCTATGTACAACGCTTTCTGTCGCCCCTTCAGCCTCTTTCCCCTCTCAACCTGGTGGCCAACAGACCAAGAGGAAATGAGGAACCCCACAGTTATTATTTTGATATAAATATAAAATCAGAAAGTATTTCTATAAAAAATTGAATATGTAGATTAATTTCATAAGATCGATATAGAACTGTAACTCTACGAATAAAATAGTTTCTGAAATCCTTGATTTAATAAATATGGGATTTCTAGGTACTTATTTGATCAGCAGAGGGAGCTTACATTGTATTCCCCAAAGTATGGGAATATGGTAAGCAACAACAGAAAAGTAGTTATGGATAATGAAATTCAGGAAACTTAAAGTTGTGAAAGGAGTTATGTCTCTTGTGCGCTTAAACTTTATATAGGAAGAAAACTTTATTAAATCACATCCGGTGAAGAGGAGTTCATGAGTTTGAACAAAATGTGAAAAAATTCACATCATTTTCAGTTGACCTGATGTCTTAAAATCAGACAGCAAAACTTGAATAAACAAAGGTTTATTGGATAGCCTAGGAAATTAGAATTGTAGATCATTATGTCAAAAATAGCAGGTATTTAGTTCCCTGTCATGAGTATAAAGAAATGTGTGAAGAAAGCAAATTGTTAAAATGTGAAGTGTCATTATTTAAAGTGAGAAGAAGGAGAAAAGATACACATGAGACTAAATGATAAACCTACTGAAGTAGCAGAGCTGGGTTCAGCGGCCACATTGGGCAGCAGCCTGAATGGGAAGGATTGATACGAAAGGAAATAGACATGTAGAATAGAGAAAGCTTGTGCCTGTCTCTCCTGCTCTACAGAGCACAGCCAGCACAGATGCTGAATTTTTAAATGGATCAGAAAAGAGCACACTTAGAAAACCATACACATGTATCCTTTTTAAAGATTCACTGAAAAGAACACTGGGCAATGAAGGCAAGCAAGAGAGGGTCAGTGTCCCTAGCTCACCACAGGTCCCGTCCAAGCCACCTCATGCCTCTCAGACTATCTATCCTCATTTATCATATGAAACAGTGGTTTATAAATTATCCCATAGTTCTTCCGGGCCTCAGATTTTACAGTGAACTTAGCTAGGGGTATGTGGGTGATTTAGAGATTAGTGAAATCCAATATAATGTAATTTTGATGTACATAAAGGAATAGAAAAGGTTATAAACAATTCACTACATTCACTGATGACAGAACTAGAAAAAGATGGATGTGTGAGAATGAAGAACAGTATATAAAGTGTTCATGATTTCCAGCCCTCTCAGCCCTAGACTCATCCGCACCTTTTAGAACATACAGAGCCTTGCTTTTATTGTGAGTTTCTGTATTACATGGTTCTGAGAAATACCCAGGCACCAGCGTGTTTTAATTGTTTACCTAAATGTTTCTAATCCAGGTGTGGAAACGGCTGAAAAAGATATAATAAAATACTGCCTATCCACGAAATGTTAACAAATAATGCTTTTCTCTGAGATAATAAATATTGGAAATCCAGTTAACTACAAAATGAAAAACATATCTCTAGAATTCTTTCATATTTATTAGAATTTTTTATTGGTGCCTTGAGTAGAGTAGCTTCATTAGCCCTCCTGCTATTGTTTTTATATATTTCTCATATTTTCCCATTTTAAAGGTGGGAGCATAATATTTTTATTTTTCACTTTTTTAGTACAGGGAATTAAACCCAGGTATTTGCACCTGCTAGGAACAAAACCTATTATGGAACTATATCTGCACGCTAAATTTCTTTTCTAATCTTAAAATAGGTTCCCACTAAGTTACATAAGCTGTCCTTGAATTCACTCTGTAGCTATTAAAGATGCATACTCGCAAACTCCCTGCCTCACTGTCTCAAATAGCTGAAAGTACAGGCCTAGACCTCCAAGACCAGTGGGAACAAAATTTTAACAAATGCATAAATTGATTCATTTTATATACACAGTATACAAGTGCTTTCTGCAACCAAGTATAATTAGCCTCTACTTCAAATCCATACTATTGTAGCAATGATTGAAAATAAATTATTGGAAGTACATCATTCCTTCATCCTATCTTCTTTTCTTCAGAATAATAACATTAATATTGACTGCTACTTTATGAGCTCAAAGTAAAACATAGCTTTGCTTTCCCAAGTTATAGTCTACATTCCTAAACCGAACTCCTTAAAAGCAAATTTCTGCTGGAAAATAGAAAACTATATTTTAATTATGTCTGTATTATATTGGATTTCATTGGAATTTGGTGTCCTAGAAACTAGATGAGCAAACTGTCATGTTCTTTGCAAACTCTGCTGCAGCTGCTCTTCTGATTTCCACTGATCAGAAACTCTCCTCCATCAGCTCATGCAGTCACTGTGTGGACCATTTTATGATTCTTTGAGATTAAGATATTTCAAACCTCAGTGTCTATATGTTTCCACTGGGAGATGGAAAACATAGTTTATAGTGTCTGCATTCAATGCAATCTTTAAAATAAAATTTCATAAATTAAGGCTCTCATATACCTCTGGAAATGCCGCTGCTGGGAGCAGCCTCTTTGTTGCATGGATCTCCACTCTAGCTAGAGTTTATAGGAAAATGACATTGAACTAGGTCTGTCCTTAATTAGCATGAAGGGTTTGTGAAAACTTATGCCTTGGCAAAGAGCTTATGCCTATTAAAAGGATAACTCAGACAGAAGATCAATATGTAATCACCCCTTGGAATATACTAATCATGCTAGACTTCCCTGAAGAAAATATCCCAGAATCTATTTCTTCTATAACATAGCCAACAGCCTGACAAGCAAAGGAAGCTATAAACTGCACCAGGATCAGCAAGGCAGTTCAAAGACAGCCTTCATCCAACAAAATGAAAGACACATTTCAGGGAAGCCCTCTTCACTAGACACTCATGACATTCACTTACTAAAATGAACTCTAATATGAATTTAGATTCTGAGCCCTAAAATGCTAAATGTACATGAAATCACAGTTATGTCTAGTTCACCGGCTCATAACTTAAGTTTTAAAGTGGGGGTGGGGGCTAATAGATGGTGTAAGAATTGGGAGGTACACTAATATAGTGACTAGTTTGTTTATTCAAAGTGTGCTCCTCAAGGTGATGTTATTAGGGTTTGGGAATTTGGGGGACACAGTTGGTTTACAAAGTAGGATTTCCTTAAGAGAGGTTAACTTCCTTTAAAAAAAAGGCTCCAGAGAGCTCATTATCCCCTGGCATCATTTATGATGAGGAACTGCCCATTCTCCAAGTTGTGAATCTGAGTTGTCATTGTTACAAAGCACCTAGCTTATCCTGCTTTTCTATAACATCCTGAACAGACTAAGGTGCCCGGGATAGATACTGAGCTGCTTCCCTGCAGGCCTTTGCATCTACTCTTTCCACTTCCAGTATTGCCCTCATCCTCACAATGTTTTATGTTTTGACTTTCTCTCGGTGAGATCCTTCTAGACCTCAACATCCATATTTTATACAATTAACAGACATGTAATGCTTTTCCCTGCCTCTCTTACTAATTTTGTCTTGGCTCTTATATATTTTTAATGTCCATCATGCTCATTATCCACCCATCTTCCTTAAATGAGTATTACTTTAGATAGAGATTTTTCTTTGTTGTTCAGTGACATCATCAAACTATACAACAGCACTGAACCTAAATTATACTCTCAATATAGTCATTGAATAAGCAACTTAATGACAAAACATTTGAACTATGAACATATATATATATTTCTGAGAAGAGAGTAGAGATAGAAACAAAAGTCAAAGAAGCAGGAATATAACTGATTCCAATATATTTTCTTTGATTCTGAATTAGCCCATAATAATTGTATAAAGCAATCGGGTTTCTTATGATTTTTTCTGCATGACAGAAATATAATGTGCTTTGACCACGTTCAACCCCCTTTCCCAGAATTATCCCCTACTTATATATATAATTTTCGTCTTCTTCCCTCATCTTATTCTGTTTTCACAGATTTTACATATAATAGAAAACATACAACACCATCTTTCTGAGTCTCATGTATCTTGCCTAGGATGAAAGTTTGTTCCACCTATATTCCTACTAGTGACATACCTTCATCCTTTCTTATGACAGAATAACTGTCCATAGCGTAATAGTGGGTGGTGTCATTAGAATGTGAAGAAGGGCACAGTTAGACACAGTCCCACACTACTTCACGCCTCCCAACTTCTCCATTGATTCTCTTTCCTGCTCTCCACCATCCACAGTGTGTTCTGAGCCTTACTCTTTTCTCAAGCACTGTTCTTCCTGGATCCCTATAGTATCTCCAGATACAACCTTTGGATGTATTACAAATGTGGAGGAACCAGTTACTCTTCTCTTGACACTTTCTGAGAATACACATTGACTGATTTTCATAGTTACCACATTCAGCATTGTACAGTTCCTAGAACTTTCTGGAGCCCTGTGTAGTGAGATTCCCATTCATATTTCCATAGGTATGATTGAGTTTTAAGCCAAAAAGAAAAAGAGAAGTTCTTACCTTTTCTATTTGGTGTCAAGATCCCATTGGTGTCTTTGCTTCCTTCTCTCCAGCTCCTGGGCTCTCTTTATGGAAAAGGGACACAAAGTTCTGGTAAGATTAGGACAACTATCTGACAATCTGTAATAAGATTCTCCCTCTCTATACCATACTTATTAACAAGTAGGATATGTCTTTTTTTCCCAACTTTTCCAGAAGTAAAATTTGTATTTAATTATCACTAAAAATGAAACACACAGATTGGTAAAGGAAATTGTCGGGAGGGGCAGGTGAAAGGGGTTATAGAAATCAGAATGCTATAGATATGCATAACATTTTCAAATAACAAAGTTATAAAAAGTATAAACATATTAAATAATACTATTAAATGACCTTTCATATGTCAACAATGATGATACTATTCCAAAAATATTTTGGCACATGCCTATAAAAGTTTTCCATACCATTTAAAAAGTGATGTATTATTAATTAACCTAAAATTCTCCTGAATGAAGTAAGTCTTTTGGGATCAAACACCATAGCATATGTTTTGTTGAAAGAAACTTATTTATTGACTATCCCAGTAATCTATAATTGGATTTTTAAAATACATTATCCTTAACACTAATAGTGTTCATTCATATTTCATACTCCTATTATCAGTATACTGCATTGGGCCTGTCTACTGTCTCTTATTATATATATATAATATATATATATTATTCTATTCATTCCTTCCAAAAGAACTATCATGTTGATCCCACTCCCACAAAACCCAGGTAATTTGTCTAGGATTGCACAGTAAATTTTTTCTCAAGCTTGAAAACACACAGTCAGAACTCTAGAGATCCCTGACATGCTTGCTGGACTAGCAAACTTTTCCATAAATGGATACATTGAATGTTAGGTGCCACACGTATAAGAACAGACATTCAAATGGAAACCTCGGTGTCTCCAGAGTCACTTTTATTTTTGATTTCCTGGAAAGAGCGCTATTTGAGAAATTATGCTACAAGCCCTGTGTTATTACAAACCTAAGCCAGGCCATAACCCACCTCTTACTAAAGAGACTAAATTCTTATTGCTTCCACTTTAGTTCTCAGTCAAGCCATTCTCCACAGAGTAGCAGGGCAATTTTAACACGGTACCCAAAATTTTGCCCATTTCTTGATAAATTCCTCAGTGTATTTAATATTATCATGACCATAATCTTCACATAATTTACCTTTACTATTTCTTTAATGTTGAGTTTGAGGCATTCTTTCTTTCCTTCAGTAACCTGAAGGAAATGCCACAGTCATGTGGCGTTGCCTTTTCTGTTTCTTTTCTGTAGTCTTGGCATAACTTTCTGTCTCCCAAGCAGCCTCCTATGTATCATGACTCTTCACAGTGTGACTCTTTATACTTATTCTCTAGATTGATGCTTACTCGTTCCCTTTCCAGGCATGCTTGCTCTGTACTTGCTTGTATATAAAATACAAGTTTAGATTCTTTCTGTTCAGAGTTTTTTTGTTTTTTTGTTTTATCTCAATGCCTGTTTTGGATCCTTCATGGTAATGATACTATTTCTATTATTTGGTTCTTTTAGTTATATTTTTAATCTTAAGTCTAACACCTCTGTGTGAATCAAATTAGTGACTGTATCCACAGATAAGCCAAAATATTTTATTAACCTGAACAGTAGTATCATGCCTACCCCTCACCTTCAACTCCCCAGTCATTCAAATACAGCTGGAAGTTTACCTTCGTGATAGTGACAACTCCATTGTGTCTGTGTCTATCTTACCATTGTTGTACCTTTAGCCTGGTACATAATAGTACCTCAGAAATTACTTGTTAAATGACTTGAATTTTCACCAAGTTAAGAGAAAATTTCTTTCAAGTACATTCCTTATCTAAGTATTCAAGACTCAAATAAACTTTTACAGGCACATAATTTTCTTCTCTTCCAACTTAACTGTGAACGCCCTACAAAACCTGCTCTCTGTAAGACCACCCCCAATATGTTCTCATCTCAACAATATTATTCATATCATTCTCTTTCTCCTCAACATGCTCAACCTTCCCTACTTGTGTAAAATTTAAGTACATATTTTTCTGGTTTTCAGAAGAGTTTCTTCCTATTACACTTACTCATCCTTGGAGCTAGAAATGACAAAGAGTGGACAGTCACTCCAAGGTTCCTCTGCTAATTACAGCTTTCCTATTTCTGGAAGAAGTATGCTAACAGACAAAGCCTAGAATATAGAACAGAGTTTTTGTGAAGCAGAATGTTGGTGTGATGTTCTTTAGACTGCTTTCTGATTTCTGAGTGTAATAGTATCTTTAGGGAACCCTGAAAAATTTGGGATAAAGGTCCAGTCCTTGTAGAGTTAGCTGTATTATTGTGTTTAGTGTCTGTGTTATGGAAAAGTGTGGAGCTTATCTGAAATCTTTGCTGGAGTAGTCTGTGAAGCTTGACCATACCAGTTAGCAGCTATAAAATTGTTTTAGACACAGAATTTTGAGGACACTCTAACACAGGCATCCTGAGAGACTGGATAACCTGGATTACTTGCCTTCATTGGTGTCAGTTCTTTTGTTCTAGAAACATATAAACTTTTAAAGGTAACATATATCTGCATTAACACAAGTGTGGAATGTGTGATGTCCACAAGTCAGTTAAAGGTGATTGTTTTATCTTTGAGCAGGTAAAAGACATCTTTCAATTTTAGAAACCTGTTTAGACTTCATAACCAAACTCTAATATAAATCTCTATCCATGCCATATGAAAAGATAAAATATAATAATAAGTCATGAGGACTCTGTTGCCAACAAGATTATATCTCATCCAATCTCAAAACTGTTCCCACAGCAGAGGGATCAACATATATGTTACCTGTTCTGTAGTCTTCTTTGGTTTCTTTCTTCATGTATATCCAAGATTTTCAGTTGGTCTCCCATAATCAAATCTGATCTTTATTAATTTTGAAGAGAATCATAATTTTTTGTTTCCTATGGAAACAAAGGTATAACCTCTCCCCCAATGCAACACATTTCCTGACTTCTATTCTGAAGCCAATACCTCTCTAAAGTATATATGCTGGTTTAATTTAGCTGTCCTTTTCATAATCAATGTCCTTCAGCAACTGCTATTCACTCACCAGCATTCAAAAATTTAGAGTTAACAAAATACTACTATAAAGGATCCAGACACCCTGTGTATTTCCCATCCTTATGCAGCTTACTTTTTATATTACTTAACTCTATTTAAAGATTTTACTTTACTATTTTTAAACTATTTTTTCTATGACTCACTAAACCCATTGTTAATATATCTGTTTAAAGGTTTTCTCAATCAGGACTGCTTTAATGTATGTATGCAACCTTCTCTGCCCATGAGAGCCAACAAACCTTAAATCCACCCCACAGTTCGACACATGGTACTGGCATCTCTATATGCTATGGTCTACCTAAGAGACTGCAGGACTAGACAGCTTTGTTTCTTTTTTATAAAACTTTCTGTGTTATGGAAAAGTGTACAGCTTATCTGAAATCTTTGCTGGAGTAGTCTGTGAAGCTTGACCATACCAGTTAGCAGCTATAAAATTGTTTTAGACACAGAATTTTGAGGATAGTATAACACAGGCATTCTGAGAGACTGGATAACCTGGGTTACTTGCCTTAATTGGTGTCAGTTCTTTTGTTCTAGAAACATATAAACTTTTATATATTGTTCCTATGTGGAAAAATATGTCTCCACATTGTATGCCTTATGTAGTATGACTTTCCCTTAGGCGGACAACTTTTGTATAATAACATGGAGACTTATTATTAATTAGGAAAGCTCACCTTATAGCTCAGGCTTGTTCCTAACAAGTTATTATACTTATTATAACTTAAATTAACCAATTTTATTAACCTCCTTGCTGGCATATAACTCATGACTCTCCTCTTACATGTCTTGCTTGTTCTGCAACTCTGAGCATCTCTTATGTGCATTGATTCCTCCACCTGCTTCCTCTCTCTGCCCAGAAGTCCTGTCTATACCTCCTGCTTAGCTCTGTATCTAATCAATCACAGCAATGTATCTTCATACAGTGTACAAACATCCCATAACAAATTTTACCATCCACCCTGGATATTCAATGTGTACAAAGATTCCATGAAAATGTGATGGAATGGAGGAACTATGTACAAAAGGAAAGGTGAATGCTTTCTGTATAAACTCTAATTCATTATGGTATTTTCTGTGGGAATGTGCAAAACATTGGTCTTCACTTTTATAGAGAAGCCAGAACACCTCTCCAGTACATTTTTGTTCACCCATAGAATTAATGGTAAACCAAATGAATAGGTAAAACACAACTAAACTGATTAAGTCTTTTAATTGTCGTTATGGCACTATAAAGTAAAATTGTAGTATTTATGAACTGGCTGGCAAGACAGATCAACAAGTAAGGTTCTGGTAGCATACACCCAGAGACCTGAGTTCAATCCCTAGAATGACATTGAGGTGGAAGGAGAGAACCTGTACCAAAAAGTTGTCTTCTGACCTCTGCATATACATTGTAGTAAAATCACCTGCACAAGCATGCAGGCACTTAAACAATAATGAATAACTATTTGAGCCTTTGAGCCCTGATGCATACTATTAGCAGTGCTCATTAAATATGATTTGTGTGAACATTTACTTTCCTGTTGTATATGTGTAAGACTGAATTTTCTTCATACATTGGTTTTTATCTGTTTTTAAGGTCTTAGGAAATGGACCAAATATATTTACCTAAACTGGCTTCATCATTTTTTTTTATTTTTACCAGGGCTAAATAATAGTATATAAATTATACACAAATATTTAACTAACCCAAAATACAAATATGTTCTTCTGTGTTGTCTAGAAGCTTAAGACTTATTAAACAGAATGGAGGGTTTCTAGAGGTTATTCAAAACTCAGAGAAAGGCCTCAGATGGATCTCTTGTAGCAAGCACATTTGTATGATAATGGATTTTCAACTGTCCAAAATAATTGGGAGCAGGGGGATGGGGGTGGATTGGGGGAAAGGGGAGATGGGGAGAAAGAAGGGCGAAGGGGAGGATTGGGGAGAGCTTGGGGGAATGGGATAATTGAGATGGAGGA
>LOJH01058943.1:0-11333 GCA_001685095.1 Ellobius talpinus
TGGGAAGTAGAAAAAGACAAGATCTCCTGAGCAAATTGGGAGCATGGGGACCTTAGGAGAGGGCTGAAGGGGAGGGGAGAGGCAGGGAGGGGAACAGAGAAAAATGTAGAGCTCAGTAAAAACCAATAAAAAACCCCAATCTTTTCTCATTTTGCATACCAATTCCAGTTTCCTCTACCTCCCCTCCTCCTCCACCCACCTTCTACCCACCCATCCTCTATCCACTTCTCAGAGAGGGTGAGGCTTCCCATGGGGAGTCAACAAAAGGTGACAGTTGTGTGGCTGGGGCAGTCTGTGGGGCTACTAGTAGTGGGGCCAGGATTTATCCCTAGTGTTTGAACTGGCTTTTTGGAGCCCTTTCTCTTTGGATGGATACCTTGCTCAGTCTAGACATAGGGGAGAGGGCCTTGGTCCTGCCTCAAAGTAATGTGCCAGTATATTAACTCTTAATGGTCAGATACCCAAGAAAAAATCTTTAGGTCAGTGCTGCTATAGTTATTACTTAAATTCTGGCATAGTACAATGTCTTATAGAATTTCTCTATCTTTATAGAATTTGTTTTATATGTTGAATCCTGGCATTCTGTTGTTCCTTGGTCTTATACCACATAAAAGTTACCTGTACGAGACAACTTTTATAGAAAGGGAGGTCCTGACACCTCATTCTGTTATCTTTCCACACCATTCTTTGCCCTTCAATATAAGTCTCTCTGTAGGACAGAGGTAACCTCAGCTAATCTTTGTTACTGTATAGGCCATGTAATAGCCTGAGTGTATGGTAGGAAGAGGCTTGCAATCTGATCTGCGGTCAACTCCTCTAGCCCACCCAATTTTGTTGGCCTTTTTAAGTTTATTTGCTTTGATTATCTTGTATCTGAGTAAGTACAGGGACAGATGTTTCAAGAATGTCTCAGAGTCTCATAAAGAGACCTCTGGATTCTTTATGTGCATCACAACCTGTCAGGTGTAAGGAAGACCTTCCAGTAGATCAGGATATCCCCCTAAAAGTGGGAGGGGTAATAGGCTCAGGATTGTCCTGGGGACGCTTAGAAGCAGTACTCCTGGGAGAAGGCATCAAGGATTCATAATTCATAATTCAAATTTCCCATCAATCCAATATCCCAAAATTGTATGAATTTATTAAAAACCCCTCAAGCATGCAGCACATGAAGACCAAAACCGTAAGTGACACGGTGGCCATCATGTGGCTCAGCTTTGCTGGATCTTTGTCAAGCCGCTGTGCTGGCTTTATGACTTGCAGTTCCCATCAGACATGACTGTGACATGTGACCTTACATGGGCTGGGCTTCTTGCAGAAGGTGTGGCCCAAATTAAAGATATGTCTTCCCACTTCAAGATCTAGATTAAGGCATGTCTTCTCCCAGCTGAGAAGATCTGCAGTAAAGGTGTGTCTTTCTGTCTTAAAGATTTGGATTAGAAGTGGATCTTTCCACTTCAAATTAAGCAAGAAAAAAAAAATCCCTCACGGGCGTGTCCTCCATTTCCGAAATTTAGTTGATTCCAGATATAGTCAAATTGACAACCAAGAGCAGCCATCCCAACAACCCTCCAGCTCACTTCGGTGTTCTGTTGTAGGGTCAGAGGTATACCAGGAAATACTTGTTAGCTGAAAGAAGTTAGAGGAGACAGGAAGGGAGCCAAGCAATACACAGAAACGACTCTAGCTTTCTGTCAGCACACAATAGGAACGGCAGGCATCTGGAGTGTGTGGTAGAACTGTGGGGCTTCCCAGCCAGTGTCAGGAGACTAAGCTGGGCCCTGTACCCAGGTCTTCTGATCTCTTTGTGCCTCTCCGACTCTGGATCTCACCTGACTTTGTCCTGTGTAGAGAGACACTGGGCTAAGTGCTGAGGAAACAGAACATAGTGTGTGTCCTGTTCCAGGGTTAGTTCATGCTGCTGACTCTCACTGAGTCTTCTCCGTGTTGCAGCTGCAGAGGCCTCAGAGGAAGGGAGGGGGCAGCGGCTTGTAATGAACCATGGCTCGGTTGGATGGTCTTGTCTCCAGTCAGGTTAACATTGCCGATGTCTATAGAGACACTCATCACACCCTTGTTGCTGCCTTGGATTGTGTGTGGCACAAGGAGCTGCTATCTCCTGGATCTGGAACTGCAGAGTTGATAACCACCAACAGCTAAAAGGAAGCTCACACAGGGAGTGCTTTGAATAGGAAGTCCTGTAGAGTGTACTTTAATTCTCTTAGCTACTTGGGGACCAGGGTAATGGCACCCCCAGTTTGGGGACTGCAAAACTCGTGTAGACAGACTCCTAAATGAATCTCTGCTCCCTCATTTTCCATCTCTATGACAATGATCGACCCTTCACTCCTATCTGTAAAATCAGTCACAAATGACACTGCGCATCAGTCATTGTTAGATGAGTCTGTGTAAAGCATCTACAGACGGCCTGCCATGTGACAGTGCCCCAGACACTGTCCCGAATATGTATCGTGTGCTGCTTACACCATTTAATCCTCACCACCACCGTACTATTGACATGCCCATTTATAGATGAAGAAACTGAGGTATGGGAGTGGTCAGTCATTTATCTGAGGTCACCAGCGTGTCAGTGATGGGGCTCAAACCCAGACACCAGAGTTCCCATTTGCCATGCCATGACACTGTCACCGTGAGCCATCATGGTTATGATGATGACCATGGGGCCGACTAAGAGGATTGGCTGGCTTTTAGATGTCACAGCTCCAAGCACAGCACCTCTGCAGCAAGTCTGTTGTGTGGTTTTAACCTCATGATTATTCTGTTGTTTCCTGAAGGGAACCACATGGAGATGCCTATCTTATGAGAAAACCTGTTTGGAAGCATTTGGTCAGGGTTTTCCAGAGCCACTAGGACTTGGCATAGAAAGGAGGTTGTGGTCACAGAACATGTTTGCCACAGCAGGAATAAAGACCTCAGCGAGGTAGGAGCATCTGTGTTAATTAGTGGTCAGAAAGGGGAATGCAGTATGTCTAGCAACTACACTGGCAACATCCCCCAAACTGGAAAGTCCCAGGCTCTGCTACAGCCATACTATGTGGATTGCTCAGCAATGAAAGAAATGAACCCATAATAGATCTTTGCAAGAGCTTGGGTCAATCTCAGAGGAATTAATTATGTGGATTGGAAAAAAAACCTTAAAGGCTATATGCCGCATAATTCTATTTATGTAGCATTAAAACGACAGACAATTCAGTCATAGGACTTGACTTGTCTGATTTCTGTATATATTCCATAACCAGCTGAGTCTAAAGATAGGCCAGTCTCCAGTACTGTGGGGGCTCTAGAGACTGGGGTGCCTGTGCTATCTCGGCCCTGACTGGGGGGCAGAGTAGCAGTAAAAAGCCCTGACTGGGGAGGGCTGGGGGGCATAGTAACAGTAGAGTCTGTGGCATGCTGCGAAGAGGCCTCAGCTGTGGATCACCACCCGGAAGGCACTCAGGCATACTGAGTCTTGGCCAAGGTCATGTGGAGTCAGAGTTGGTTTGGCCATATCTCATGGGACCTCTAGTTGGCTAAGGAGTGCCCTGTGCCACAGGCTCAGACTTGAACCGAATTTGTGGGCTCTACAGTGCTTGTCCTAGTAGCCCAGAATCACCTGAGAAAAAGTCTCAATTGAGTAATTATCTTTATTAGGTTGGTCTGTGGGCATGTCTGTGGGGGAGTGTCTTGATTGTTATTTGACACAGGAGGGCCTCCTAGTCCATTGTGGGTGGTGCCATCCTCTGGTCAAGTGGTTGTGGGCTGTAGAAGAAGGCCAGGTAAGCGTAGCCTGTGGAGAGCAAGTAAGCATCCTCCTCCATGGTTCCTGATTGAGTTCCTGGCCTGACTTCCCTCTGTGCTGGACTGTGTCCATCCTGGAAGTATAAGTTTAAATAAGCCATTTCTTTCCCTCAGTTGCCTTTGGTCAAGGATATTTTTCACAGCAGTAGATATCAAACTAGAACAGTGTCCCTTCCACTGTCCCAAACAGTGTGGGTCCTCCCCTTGAGACAGGATGCTCTGCTTCCAGAAGATTTCGCCAGAGAAACACATGTACCTGGACACAGAGGGTCTGGTTGGGGATGGAGGGATTAGCATGGGCTGCTGGGAGATGGAATCATTCACAGCCGGCAAGAGACTGGCTCCAGTTTCTGTAGAAGGAGGTCGGAGACATGATATGAGGGGATGGAGCTAGCTCAGGAGTGGACACAGAGTTCTAGAAGGTTAGATTGTGAAGCAGCTGACGGACAGGAAGGTGTGGGACTCCCATCACCTCTGTGCTCTCTCGAGCCCTGGCCATCCAGCCTCTGCCACGTCCCTCTGCCTTATCATCTGGTAATGCCTGTCACACAGAATCAGGAAGTGATGCCCAAAAACAGAAAAAATTGTGCCAAGCCTCAGGACCCAGCCGACAGGTATTCACAGCCCAGGAAGAGGGTGAGGACAGAAGGAAGTGGGGAAAAGAGCTGCACAGGTGTGAGAACCCAGGGGAGGGGCAGAAATAAGGGAGAAGGTCGCACAATGAAACAGTTCACATACCCTCAGTAAGACTTTGTGTTCTTCTTTATCGTTCATTTTTGACATGTGCTATGTGCATATGTAAACCGAGGTGCTCTGATTGGTTAGCCTGAATTCCTCTCACTGGTGACCCCCATCCTTATTAATATATCATAAGCAAGCTATAATTAGATCAGGGTATCTTGGGATATATTCTGCTTGCCTAGAGTCCTGCTGACTGCAGAGGGGACTAGGGAGAAAAAGATAATGGCTGGCCCTAGAGTCTTATGTCTAGCTTTGTAGCTAGCAGGTGGGAAGCCTCACACACATTTCTTACATGGGATTTGGTTTTGCTCCTATAGCTTTGGAAATAAAAAACTGCAAGTAGGAACTGGTGGGATGGCCCAGCAGTTAAAGGTGTCTGATGTCAAGCCTGAAGTCCTGGGTTCAATCTGTGGGATCTACATGAAGAACCAACTCCTGAAGGTTGCCTTCTGACCACCACGCAACTGCGGCGGCATGTATGTGGCCCTCAAAAACAAATAAATGAATAAACAAACATGGAAAAACACCCCTGCCCCACCATCAAACCCATACTAGAAATCTGTTTAGGATTTCAGGATGCGTGGCTCCATCTGCTGGTCAGTTTTGGTCACCGTACCTTTTTTGCAATAATGCCTCCCTTAGTAAGTATTCAGGAAGGCTAAGATGTCTATAAAATTTGTTTTCTGTGGGGCCCTGGGGGAGGGCTGGACATGTCACAGTTGTCCAGAGAGTTGCTGTCATCCCTAGGTCACATTGGTGCTATTTTCAACCTTCTGCAAACTCTCAGCTTGATTCACCGTAGAGAAGTCCCAAGTGTAGGGATCGTAGGGTGCTGGAGACCATAGGGCCTGATGCCTCTGTGATAACAGAGGTCTATGTGAAAGCAGGGACTCGCTCCAGGTCACACATGCAGGTACAGTTTCATAACACCAAGTTTACAGCTCACTCCTTACCTGCTTCCTCCTCCGCCTCCAGACCTTCTGTCCTGACTGACCCCTTCTTTCTCCCTGAAGCAGGGAGAGCCAAGTAATACCCACAGTGCTCTATCCACTTGTTACCATGACGAGCACCTCCTTCTCCTAGCCACAGTCTGACTTGGTGGGATGGTCTTCCTTCTCTCCAAGTCAGAGGATTCCTGGAGGAGCGGAACGTGGAGGGAGAAAGGAGGAGAGTCCTGCATTTATCCACAGCTCTGGTACTCTTCCATTTTGGCCTCTCTGAGCCTCAGTTTCCCTGGCCACACAGCTCTGTGAGATGGCTGAGAAGAGTGAATGGGTGGTTGGATGTAAAGTGCTTTAAGAGTTAGCGAGACTTCTGCCGAAGCATTAAAATTTCCACGTCTGTGTCTTTTCCCAAGTCACCCAGAGCACTAGGAGCGAACTGCTGTCCGTTAGGACAGGTTCTGTGGAGCCTCAGAGCAGAGAGGTGTGTGGGGAGCTGGATTCCAAAAGCAGCAGCGAGAAGAAGAGAATGTGACAGAAGAAGATGGAAACATTTCCTGTGTTCCTGGATTGGCAGAATTAACATTGTGAAAATGGATGTATTACATTGTATACATGATATACAGATTCAATGCAGACCCCATAAAAATCCAATGACCTTGTTCACAAAGCTAAGAAAACCAATCCTAAACCCCACAGGGAAGCCCAAACACCCTGCACAGCCGAAACGGTCTTGAGAAAAGAGCAATGCATGGGAAATTCAGGCTGTGTGACTCTTACAGCGGCAAGACAACCAGGTTGTTGGCACAAACCTGGGCACACCAGACAAGCAGGAGGACCCAGAAAGAACCCCCAAAGCTGCTGTTACCCGACTTCTGACAGAGATGCCGAAACACATTAGAGAGAAGACAGCCTCGGACATCTGAGAAGACTGCACTGGATCTTTGACTCATGCTCTACAAAGTGGATCAACCACCTTAAGTAAGGATTAAAACCCTGAGGTGAACAGAGGAGGACTCTTCAGTCCACAGGCACGGGTGAGGGTTTTCTGAAAGGCTCCAGCCGCAGAGGGTGGCAAGGATAGACAAATGGGCTGGGATGAATGAAAGGGCACACGGCCGTGGAAATCCTCAGCGCTAGTGAGAGACGGTCAGAGGCCCTCTGCCGACTTGCCACCCGAGATGGGATTGCTGTCCCGAACACAGAGAACTAGGAAATTAACCCACACCCTCCAATCAGCCAGTGGGTACTCAGATCCAGCTGTCCTCAAGAGAACAAAGACAAGATGCTTACATGGCATCACCAGCACCCGGGAGGTGGAAGCAAAAGATCAAGAATCCAAGGTTATCCCCAGCGACACGCCCAGTTTAAGTCTAGCCTGGGTTACTGTGAGACCTTTAGTGGCTTGAAAGTCCAGCTCCCAAGGCTCTACCCAGGGTAACTCAGAGAAGACTTCTCAGGAGAGAGATTAAAAGATTTCTGTAACAATTTCACACACGATCTGAGGGCCATTCTCTTCATTATTCTCTAGTTCTCTTTAGTCCCAAGTCTCTGTTTCAATTCTACCCCTACTTCTTTGTTTTACATTTTTTTTAAACAGGAGGCTTGAGGCAAGAAGAAAGTTACAAGAGATGTATCTCATTGGTTAAGGCCCATTCCTTGGGTACGTGATAAGGAAGTGAGCCATTTACCATGGCAACACAAAGTTTCAAGGTTTCTGGTGTAATTCTGTGACCAGAGAGAGGCCAGGGGCACAGTGCCTGGTGAGACAAGCTGCAAGACTTGGCAAGCAAAGAATTGGCATGATTTTTTTAGATTGCTTTGTCTTAATAACCTTGGCTAAACAGCTGCAGCTCTCTCTTGTGCCTATCTGTAAAGGTTTTAACTTACGATCCATTTACAGAAATATTCAGTCTAGTTTGAACTTTCTCTGAGGTAAAAATGAGCTAATTGTGTGTAACTCATCTTAGACTGGGGAGAAATTGTTGTTTTCTTGTGTTATTCTGAGTAAAAGGAACAAAGCAGGCTTGTAAGAAGCGTCTTACAGTCCTCATGGGACAATTGATCTAGTTATGAAGCATATCCTAGTATATTTTCTATATACAAAATTATACAGATAAATGAGAAGCCATGTTGTCCTCTTTTTTAATGGCCTGCCTTTTCAACTACAGCTATCCCAGTCAGCAACTGCAACTCCCCTGCTACCAGCAGTGGCTAGGCCGCAGGAGCCACTGGCTGAAGAAATTCTGTTCCCTCAGGTACTGATTCTTTCAAAACTACTAAAAGAACTTATCTAAATCTCTTCCCACTAAAGAATTCAAGATTCAAAGACTGAGGTAGAATCCTTCTTCCCAGAGGGGCTGAATAGCAAGCAGCTCACCTAGTTTACCTCCTTGTATCTTCCAAGAAGTTCTCATGTACACCCTGCCTCTCTTTAATAAACCCTTTTCCTCCTGGCTCCTCCCTACTTCTTCCCTGTCAGCTAGTTGCTGACGCAGCCTCTGGACAACAGGTGGATTTTATTTAATCAAACACATCTTTGTATCATTAAACAAATATTCCAGAGCATAAACAAAAATAACAAAATATTTAAATAATATTCTACAACAAAGTCATCTTCCTGACCATCCATGGATATATGTGCAATCATATGACCATCCATGGATATAGGTGCAATCATGAGATTACACATACATATCATATGAAATTACACACTGTAGTACAGGTGTCAGGGAGACATCATAGCTGCTTTTGCACAGGTGGAAATTACAGCAGGACAGGAGCAACCGTTTCCAGAGCCAGTGGCCCCACAGGCCTTTCCCGGATGGAATTCTCTTCCATCAGAGAATCACGCCTCTGGTGGGTTGACATTTGAACCCTAGTTGTCACCTGATGCAACTCCCATGGTCTCCGACAGAGATCCAGTAATACCAATAAAATAAAAAAAGTTATTTTTTAACATGAAAATAATGTTTAGCATGCTTAGCCACTAGAGAAATGCAAATCAAAACAACATTGAAACTCCATCTTAATCCAATCAGAATGGCTGTTTAAGGAAACAGTCAGGCTTAGAGGCTCACACCTGTAGTTCCAGAACCCCAGAGGATCACCAGGAGTTTGAGGCCAGACTAGGCCATGGTGTGAGACCCTATCTAAAAATGACAAAACCAACCAAAATCAAAAAGCAAACGTCAAACAAAAACTAATGACATCAAATACAGGGGAGGAAGGGACAGAGGAGGGGCTGGGAGTCAGGGAGATGGAGAGGTGGGGAGGAAGAGGTGGGGCAGATGAGTCTACTGTGCTGGCACTGATCATTTTCCCAGTTCCGTGCTTCACCTGCCCATCCTGCCTCGCTGCCTCTGAGAGGCCCCAAATCCTTCCGGCAACCACAGGACACAGTTTGCCACTCTCAGAGTCGCTCTTCCAGGCTTGGTGTCGGCTTTGGGGAGGGAGCTCTGAGTTCTTCAGGGAATGTACATGTTGCAAACTGTGGCAAATGCTGCTGCTGTGTTCTGCCCAGCAGACTGGCTGTCACTCTGGGTTTCCTCCAGGACCCGTTGATGACTCTATCCTCTACAAACCACGGAGCTCAGACTGTTGGTACCCAGAGGCCTTTGCTGACTGATGCTAGTCCTTCCCAGGGCTCCGGCTGACTGTGCTGTTTATGCCGGGCCCAGCTCACCTTTCCTTTCCATTGTGAAACCTTCCTGGGTGACCTGCAGTACAGGAATCCTTCCTTTCTTGTTGGGGGCTGTAGACCCCTGACCCCTTGACTTTCTTTGCCTGTCTCAGACCCTTTGCCTTTTGGAGTGAACTGAGTAAAACAACTTGTTTACCTGTGCCTGCAGCTGCTCTGAGCACAAGCCCCTCGTGGGTTCCTGATGGCAGGGGAGTGAATTCTGGTGGGTTTTACAGCTAGAAATCCCAAGAGCTGGGGCATGGCTATCAGTTAAGGATCCCTACATAAGTTTTGGAGCACAATAAAGTTGGCATTCTTGTATCAAGGATGACCCGTGTCCCCATGTCTCTGTCTGTGCGCGTGTGTTTTTAAATCTCCAGCCTAGTTCCTGGCTCATTTACCGTCCTGTAGTGCAGGCGCTATACCTTCTCAGGACCTTTGGGCCCAGTGTTCCAGAATTATGTCACATCAAGGCCTCCTTTACTAGGGTTATAAGCCCATTAAGTTTCCTGTGAGAGTGGAACAGGAAACTGCTAAATTAATTTGAGGTAATAAAAGCTGTTAAATATAGAGGCTGGTTCTGGGGAGATGGCTCAGCAGGTAAGGTGCCATCCAGGCAAGCACGGGGTCTGTGTTCGATCCCCAAACCCACATTTGAGTAGCCAGTGTTTTCTTGTATAAGACTTGCACTTCCTTGGTAAAGTTTATTGCAGGCTGTTTTATTGTTTTTGAGGGCATCGTGAATGGGAACGTGTCCCTGATTACTTTCTTGGTACACTTGTTGGAGCTAGGAAAGCTACTGACTTTGGTGTGCTGGTCTTGCACGCTGCTATTCTGCTGAATGTGCTTATCAGCTGTAAGAGTTTTATGGAGGAGTTTGTAGGGTCTTTTGTGCATAAAATCATATCCCTGAAAGTAGGGATACTTTGAGTTTTTCATGCCCTGTTTGCGCCCCCTTTATCTCTTTCACTTATTGTTCTATATGAGCTTCAGTTACGGCCTTGAAGAGGAACAGAGAGAGTGGGCACCCTTGTCTTGTTCCTGCTCTTTTGAAAATGCTTTTGAGTTTTTCTTCCATTTACCTTGATAGTGGCTGTGGGCTTGCTGTAAATCGTCTTTATTATGTTGAGGTACATTCCTAGTATCTCTGTCTCTAGTTTCTTTAGGGCTTCTATGGTGAAGGGATATTGATTTTTGTCCAAGGTCTTTTTGCATCTAATGAAGTTTTTGTCCTTAAATCTGTGTATGTGGTAGATCACATTTATTGATTTACCGATATTGAACCATCCCTGTGTGTGATGAAGCCAGCCTGATCATGGTGGATAATAGATAATATTTTAAGATGTGGTCTTGAATTTGGTTTGGAGATATTTTATTGAGAGTTTTCTGGGCTTTCTGACTTGGGAGACACTGTGTGGGTGCTGGGAACCAAACCTGGGTTCTTTGCAGGAGCAGCAAGTGTCCTTAGCTGCCGAGCCGCCTCTCCAGCCCCTTTCCCATCTCCTCGTCTGAGGTGTTGTTTGCTCCTTCAGTTGCATCGTTCAGTTATTAATTTGAGATTTAATGTTTTTGACGTAGACACTTAGTATTCCAAACTTTCCTGTCTGGATTCTCCTTACTGTGTCCCGGATTTTGTATGTTGTACCTTCATTTTCAGTCCCTCGAGGAATTCTAAAATTTCCTTCCTGTCCCAATTATCTTTCATTAGTAACCATGACTCCGTACAGTTTCCATTATTGATTCTATCCAGCTTTATCCTATTGCGGTCAGCTAGAGCACAGGATATTATTTTAATTATAGTTGTGGGGACCTGTTTTGTATCCTACTCTGTGGTCTATTTTGGAGGAAGTTCTATAGGCTGCTGAGAAGAACATGGGCTCTTCTGTATTTGAATGAAGTGCTTTGTCTGTCTCTTAGCTCCATTTGATTTATGACATTATTTATCCCCTGCGTTTTTATGTTCAGTTTTTGTCCCATTTCTTATCTATTGGTAAGAGTAGGGTATTGAAGTCCCCAACTGTCACTGGGCTGTGGCTGATCTGTGGTTTTATTTCTAACAGTGTTTCTTTTATGACATTTGGAACAAACAACACCTGAGGTTGACTTCTGGCCTCCATATGGATGCGTGCATATCTACATGTGTACCTGCACACGTAGTACACACACATACA
>LOJH01058944.1:0-11333 GCA_001685095.1 Ellobius talpinus
CGTTTTATTAAAATACATGATTGACAGAATACAGACAATTCTCCTGCACCAAGGTTTGTGTGAATGTTTATGGCTCACATGCATGTGCTTATTAAGTGTTTTTGCTTGCATGAGCTCTGAAATCCATGGTGTGTGTGTGTGTGTATATATATATATATATACTAATTTTGAGTAGTCAAGTATCTTGTTTCATATTTATTTTCATGTATTTTTAGGTTACCCTTCACCAAGGGACACTTTCCAAAGATGGCTGAATGTGCACATTTTCATTATGAGAACGTGGAATTTGGCAGTATACAGGTATATTTTAAGTATTTCCTACATTCTGAATTGAGATAAGTGATAGTTGATATTTTAATATTTGTAATATTTTGATATTTACTGATTGATGTAAAATCTTTTATTCTTTTCTGTTGATTAGTACTTGATGCCAAATTGGCACATATTTTTAATTACCATACTAACATGGATCAGTTAGGGACCCCTCCCCCTATTATGAGTCATGTTCATATGTCCATGGCTTTGTAAATTAGCTTTGTCTTCTGAATTATACAGCCTTGCTAACACTACCTTGTTTGAGTCCGTCACTGAGTTTTGAGATCTGGAATGTTACAGTGCTCCCATTTGATTGTTTTTCAAGTGTCTTGGTTATTATTGACCTCTACATTCTTTCTTGGTATCAAATGAAATACTTTGCTCTTGTGATAAGTCACTGGCAGCTTAAGGTGAAAAATGAAAATTTAAAGGGGGCAGTTTGTGATTATTTTAAAAAGCTGTGCTTTCCTAGAACAACAAAAGCTGTTTTTCATTTTATTTGTTTTTTTTTCATGATAGTCAAATAGAAAAAAAGATCTTGATTTCCACACACTACATAGAGAAGTTCCCCACCTGCCAATCTAGTTCTGCCTTATCTCACAGGAAGTCTTCCTAACATGATTGATATGTGTCAGAGTGTACTTTACTTTTCTTAATTGTATCTTAAAACCTATTTAGATGGATTTGATCTATAAGATTTATGAAAGCTTAGGATATTCTGTTCCAGATAATTGGCAGTTTAAAATGTAACAGAGATTTCTAACACTTGACTTTTTGACTATTGACTATAAGACACCAAACAAAGGGTGTTTTGTTTGCTTAAATACTAGTATCTGAGATTTCAGCTATAATAATTTCTTAGTTACTTTTCTGATGCTGTGAAGAGACCATGACCAAGACGACTTATAAAAAGGATCATTTAATTTGGAACTCATAGTTCCAAAGGGTAGTTGAGTCCATGACTGTCATGGTGGGGACTATGGCAGCAGACACTGGTGCTAAGAGCTTACATGTTGAGTCAATAACCAGGAGGGAGAGGGGGAGGAGGGAGGGAAAAGAGAGAGAGAGCAAGCACGAGTGAGCACATGCACTAACTGGGAATGGTATGAGCTTTTGAAACTTCAAAACCTACCCCAGTGACACACCTCTTCCAACAAGGCCACACCCCCTAATCCTTCCCAAACAGTTCTACCAACTGCAGATCAAGTATTCAAACATAGGAACTTATGGGACCATTCTTGTTCTAACCACAAATGATAGTTTTGCTACCGAAGAACTGTTCAAGAATTCAGTACTAAATATATTTTTCATTTTGTGTCAGTTACATATTTGAATGACTTAACTTGTTACCATAGCTTTATAAAGAAGGTATATTATTTTCTTGGTAAACTTACGTTGTAGGTGTGCATTTTGTTTTTTGTTTTTGTCTTTACAAGGTTGAGAGCCCTCTTTTGCAAATAATAAACATTGTAAAAATGTCTCATATACATCAGGAAGAGAAATAGTCTAGAGAGCTATAGCCAAATTGAGAAGATGGTTTAAAATATTGGCATTATGTGACAGGCCAGGAGTCTTTGAGGACTCTGATTTAAAATAAAAAGAAAGCTATTATTGGTAAGCATGACAGAATGGAATTACAGGCTTTAGTTAGTGCTAGCCTTTCTACTTGGAAGTTAGGAACTTGGTGATCTTGAGCAAGCAGGTACACCTCTTTGCATTTCATTTCCTTTATTGCTGAGATGTATAAGATTATAAGATATAGCACTAAACTTTCATGTTTTATTTTGCGATTAAGACTGTATAATGTGTGTATGGAAGAAATGTGGATTAGGGATAGTACTCAACTGGGTTTGACTTCTCTGAAATAGTGCTAGAGGCTTACTAGAAGGATTTAAATCCTCCAGACTATGTCACAAAGGGAAATTTCGGGTAGACTTCCTGCTGGTGAGCAGAGACAGTCTTCAATGGAAAGGAGCTGTACTAGTTCTACCTGTTTCTGCTACCTCTCAACTAGAAGAGAAAGGATGAGGGTATAACACAAACTCACTGTGTTCCTCCACATCTAAAGCTCATGAGTGAGGGTTTTTCTGACTATGCTGATGTGTCATGTAGTTTCAGGAGTGTGGGAATGGGGGCCATTTATAGAAACCAGCTCCATTTCCTTGTGAGTTAATTCCTGAACCTTCTATTATCTGTTAGTCATGCTCCATTTGGATGAATTCCTCTTGAAAAATCCACTTCTTGTTTGTTTTGTCTGGAGCTGGGTCTGTCCAGCTAACTCACAGGTTCTGCTACTGATGTGGTTGAGCCAAAGTCATGCTTAGAAGGAAAACATCAGTTTCTATGAGCTGAGTTGTGGTTGTATGGTAAAAGAACTGTAGTAGCCACTTGGCTTGACTATCTGTTGGTGATTGCTGACTTGCTATTTGTGCTTAGCTTGTATATGGTTTTATGTTTTATAGTCTGGTTGAATGCCATTCATAGGAAAAGTAAACATAATATTGACCTTCAAACAATTGTACATTCTGTATAACACAAACAGTTAAAAATAGTCTGTTTCAGTTATCACTTTGTAAGTGTGTTGCTTTTTACAGTAGGTAAACCCTAGTACACTTGATCCTAAACGTATCATTTTACAAATAGATGTGGGTTCTGCTATATACTCTACTTTGAAAAATGCTTTTTTCTTTGAAAGTGTGAACCTTGGAGTTATTTTATTGCTCCTGTGCTGTAGGAAGTCTTACAGCCAGTGGTTACCCGCCCACTGGGCGTGGCCTCTTATATATGCCGATGTAGAGCATGCGTCTGGCCTCTCTTTTCCGGCTGTGGGATTTGGTTTCTGATCTCTGTTTCAGCAGAGGATTCTGATTTGTGAGTATACCCCTAAATAAATGTCTATTTCTCAATTCTGAGCTAGTATGGGGTTTCTTTTAAGCGTCCTTCCACATTTGGTGCCCATGTGGATTCGGACGCCATGCCTACTGGGTGGACAGACTAGCGGCCTAGCTGGGCCACAGCCCAGACGATCTCCCAACCCTGCTCACCTAGCTCCTGAAAGTCTAGAATCCCCTCTTTTCACAGTTCCATGTGTATTACTTACTTTCTGTTGTTGTGATAAAATACAATGACCAAGGCAACTTATGCAAGAGAGGGTCTACTTGGGCATGTGGTTCAAGAACTATAAGAATCTATTACAGTAGATGTGGCAGTAGGAACAGCTGAGAGCCCACATCTGGAACCACAGAGGCTAAGCAGGAAGAAGGAATTGAGATAGGCAGGTGACTTTTGAAACCTCAAAGCCTGCATCCATCAACCCACAGCTCCTAAACTTATCCAGACATCTCTACCACCAAGTGATCAAGTAGTCAAACATTTGAGCCTGTTGGAGCCATTCTCATTCAAACAACTACAATATGCTATTTATTTTATTTTAAAAAGCACTTACTTTTTTGTTTATATGTATGAGTGTTTTGTCTGCATGTATGTATATGCACTATGTGGGTGCCTTGTGCCCACAAAGGTGAGTCATTGGATCCCTGGAGCTGACATTAAAGATCTGAGCCACCACATGGGTGCTGGGGACATAACAGTCCTCTACAAGAGCAGCAAGTGCTCCTAGCTTCGGCCCCATCACTCAGCCCACCTTTTTAAAAATTGTACATAATTTACGTAATTAGCTTCCTGTTAATAGATATTCTGTGTTTTATTGATCTGACAGTGTTCCCTAAATAAAATCCTATGAGAGGACCCACTGGGTCCTGGAGTATGTACATTTAAAATAGCGGCATTTGTTAATTTGTTGTTTTTTCTGTCTTAAGTGTAGTAATCTCCATAACCTACAGGGGGAGGGGGAGGGGGAATCCCAAGCCCTCTAGTGGATGCCTACCATAACACATATTCTGTATATACTGTTTTTTTCTTATGAAAAATTTTAATTTAAAAATGAGGTGTAGTAAGAAGGCAACAATAGTAAAATGTCAACAATAACTGAGAATAATTATAGCAACATTTAATAAAATTGCTAGTATCTTCATTTGTATTTTAGAGCCATTAGTACATAAAATAAAGGTTATTTAAATATGAGCCCTGCAATACCATGACAATTAATCTTATAACTGAGATGATTACCGAACACCAAGTGGCTATATCCTACATAGTGTGAGTAATGCTACATGATGGATGTCTCATGTCCAGTAATGGTAGGACAGCATGGAGTTTATCACTCCAGTCAAAATTACATGCAGTTGAAAGCTCAAGTTGCTTATATCTATTGTTTGCCATTTAGTATCCTTGGACTTTTGAAGGCATAAGTACTTGCAACTGCAGAAAGCTAAACCACAGACAATAGTGGAATAATGGGATGTGGACACAGCAGGAAGTGTGCACACGCGCACTTGTGTGTGTGTGTTTGTGTATGACTTTATGCCAGTTGATTCTGAAGGCAGTGAGAGTGTGTTTTCCTCAACATTTTTGACAGTAGCAGGCATTGTTAATTTTTTAGTAGCAGGCATTGTTATTTTTTTTTTATTTTGTTCATAGAACAGGTAAATTAAGGCAGTGCATTAATGATGTCTTGTCTCTCTTTGTGCACCATGTCTTAGAATACTTTGATTATTCTTTTTTCTTCTTTTTGTTATTCTTGTTGTTTTTTTTGTCTTAACTGTAGTCCAGCACAAGACTAGACAAACCAACAAACTATAGTCTGGAAATAGATACCTACATTTTTAGTGTCTATTAAAGATTACCAATTTTGGATTCATGGAGGAAGATGGATCGATGGATTGTCCAGTATGTGTTGGTTAACAGATCATCCATTTGGAAAACATTAAGCTTGGTTCTTGTCTTCCAAAGCTCGTCTGAGTCGTGTTCTGTTGTCCCAGTTTAGAGATGTGACATTTGAGTGATGAAAAGATGCCTGCCAGGGCTTGCACTGGTAACAGCCAGCATCTGAAGTCAGGCTGTCTTTGTATGTTACCCTAAGAGCACTTCCTTGCTTATTACTTACTTTGTAAATGATTCACAATTCCATATACATGCACAAATACATACATACACACAAGAGTTGGCAGCACATAAGCATTATGTTGCAGAAACAAGGTGAACTCCTGTGTTGTCTCTAGTCTGGTAGATTATTTAAGTATCTTGGAAGACCTCTGCTCAACTGATTGTGCTACCATGCAGAGAAGTGATGCTGGTGTGATGGAATGGGTGAGCTATGTGTTGCATTCTCATTGCACTATGCGTTCCTGATTGTCATTTAATCTTGGTTTTGCTTTCTTTATCTTCATATGGGGTTTCCTTAATGCACTAGAAATACTGGACGGTGGCAAATGTTTTCTTTCGGCTAAGAAACTGGATTATGTGCTCTGATGCAAACAGTTGAGATAGTGACAAGATAAATGGAAAAGAGACATAACAGCACAGGGCAGGGAAGGTTATCCCGTGTTGTGAGAAGTCTACCTCCATCCAGTGTGAATAGCTGTTTTTAAAAAAGTAGTAGAAATACAGAGTTTCTCTTGTTCTAGAAATAGATTGTTCAGATAGCTTTACATTCCTGGAACATGTTCTGTTATGTTACGTGTATTTAAATACAAATTTCTTTGATCATTTTACTAATATTTTTAAGTTGATCTCTTTACCTAAGCTTGGGGGGTTGTTTTTACTTATCGCTTTTAATAAATACCCTGGAATAATTTGCATTAATTAGAGCTATCTGTTGTTTGAAGTTTTCTTGAGTTTTTCTGTTAAAACCTTTGTGTTTGCTCCCAGTAAGAGGTCTAATTTTTAATTATCATTTTAAGTTAATATTTAAGATTGGTCTAATTTGTTTTTGTCTTTTTAAAATATTAGTTTTTATATTTTATATTAAGAAAAACATGTCATGCCTTTCAAATTTATAGGGTATAAACTGTGTAAAATATTCTAAAATTTAAGTCTGACCATAAAGCCAGGTTTTAGTTTTCTTGATCAACCTGTCTTCTGTCATTATTCAAATGATTGGTTTTTAAATATATTTTTTCTGTTTAATTTTTTTAATTGGAAAGTTTATTTTTATTTTTTGTTTTTATGGTCAAAAGTTGAGGAAAACATACTTACTTATAATTACCTATCAAAAACTGTTTGTCTTAAACCACTCTATTTTCCATTAGTATTATGCAGCTAATGTCGTATATCTTTTCTTTAGAGAAATACATTGTTACAGGAATTGTTAATAGTTCATTTTACTTCCAGCCAGTGAGTGCTGGGTGCATTGTTGGGTATTTAACCCAGGGTCTTACTTATGCTGAATTTGGGTTCTACCTGCTAGTCAATGTCCTCATACAGTGGTTTTAATAAATACAGTCAATTTTTTGTAATTTCCTTTGAAAAGTACTTTGGTGCTACAAACTATGGTTGTTGATGCACCAGTGTATTGTATTTTGTTTAAGGAAATAACAATATGAAACAAAAGATACTCACTGTTTATGTTAGGCAGCTTGGTGGTCCTCCACTCCTGGGAGGTCACCTACTGAAATCAGTGCTGACACTGGTTTAGCATAGTACCCTACAGGCATGTACCATGCTGCTCCCAGCAACTTTTATTGCACTTTTTCCAAATTGTATTGTCTCATGAACAAAAATAATGATTTATCCAGATATCACAAGATATTTCTTTTGCTGAGAGGGGGAAAAAGTCTCCTGTAACATTCATAGAAATAGGTACTTTTATCAATTTGAAGGCCCTCTCTTCCTCTATGCTCTGTGTCATACTGCCATCTAGTGGTAGCCTGGCAAGTGGACATGTTTGATTATAGGAAATCATTTGTTTGGTTTTAATCTTTTACCCAACATTTATATATACTGGTAAGTAATTTCAGTGCAAGGTGGCAGATCAGGTTTAGTCAGAAATAAGAAAAGTGTAAGTTTAACACCTGAGTTCTAAGGTTTTTAAGAGGGAGCAATGTGGAAGTAACTTGGGAGTGCAGCTGTGACTCCCCTTTATTACAGTCTTGCTTCCATACTGTGAAATGGGGAAAGAGACGGTGAAGTGTGGCTTAAAAACAGTGAGGAGTAATAATACACATTTTTTGAAGCCTGGACTTTTATATGATTATTTGAAACAATGTTTTACTTTGTAGCCTATGCTGGCCTTGTCTGTTGACTCTGCCTCCAAAATGCTTAGATTTTAGACTAGCACACCTGGTTCTGGAATCCCCTCCATCCCAAGTGCAGACGATTAAATGCAGGGGGACTCTCTAACACTGAGCTATATCCCCATCCTTACACTTTTATTTAAAATAAGGTAATTTGAATTATTTTTAACTGTTTGCACATGGTCTCATTAATTCTTTACAACCATTTCAGTAAAGGAGTTTGAAATAAGCATTGCTGAAGAACTTACTGTGTAGTACAGACATTCTGAATGTTCCTTTTCAAACAGAAAAGAATAAGCAGGCTGAACTAATACTTTAGTAAAAAAATGAACCATAGTTTTAAAATGTCCTAGTTGAAAGTTAAAAAGTATATGAACTATATTGTTGCCGCCATTTGTTAAAGAAAAATAAAAATATTTATCCTAGTTATGTCTCAGAGTACTGAGAGAAGATGAGAGTTAAATAATAGACTAGATTACCTAGTAGTCTTTGAAGTATTTAAGACAGAAATTCTTCATTTATTTGTTTTGTGTGTGCATGCATGGGTGCTTGTGTGTTCCTGTGTGTATACCTTGACTCGTGGGGGCAGCAGAGGACAACCTATGGGAGTTAGTTCTTTGTGTGGATTCCAGAGATTGAATCCAGGTCATCAGATTTTGTAGCAAGTGCCTTCACCTGCTTAGCCATCTCAGTGGTCAGCAATTCTGTTTCGTGGAGTATTTTCTGAGAGAGTCTTACTATGTAGTTCAGGCTGGCCTAGATCTGTGTAGATTGACTCTAACTTATGGTTTTCCTTTAGAGACACGTGTCACCATACCTGTCTAGAAAATAGGCAGAAGTGCTAAGGCAGAAGCTTGGTGCAGTCAAATAGTCATCTGAACACTGAGGATGTCACACTTGTTTTGATGACTGAAGATGACGATGTTAGGTTTGAGGTGCTAGGAATGACTTCACAATATACTTTTTCCAGAGAGTCTTCCCATCCTTAATTTAGTTTTCCTCAATCCAAAAGAAATGAAAAATGCAGCTCCAATGTTAGGCATATTCTGTAGCAATATTCCACCTAAGAGAAAATCATTGTTATTTGAGGGGATAATTGAAAGTTCAGATGGAGTTATCAATGCTGCTGTAATCCAAGACTTGGTTTCTAACTTTATGTGAGTTTATCTTGTTGCTGTAAAAGTCCTTAGCTTATGGGAAATTTACATTTTGGAGTCATAATTGTCCTTAACTTGCTTTTCAAATTAACCAAATAATAGTTAAAAACTGGTGTGTTGACTCTGAAACCATGAAAGGTGTAAGATGTTAGGCTATACCGTGGTTCTCAACCTGTGGGTCCCAACCCAGACCTTTCACAGGGGTTGCCTAAGACTACAAGAAAACCCAGATATTTACATTGTAATGTATAATATAGTGAAATTACAGTTATGAAGTATTAACCAATGCAGTTATATTATTGGGGTCCCCACTATATTAAGGGTCTCAGCCATTAGGAGAGTTGAGAACCACTACTCTATAAGCTACAGTTATAGACCCAACAGTAACGGAGAACAGCATGACCCCTGTTGCTATGTTGGCTGGAGTGATGTGATGAGAAGTGAATGGACCTTGTGTTTGCGGTTTGTAGCCCAGGAGAGATACTCACAGTTATGAAACTAGGAGTTTAGTTTAGGATATGTGTACTTTTACCCAGCATTTCTCTTTGCCACGATGGAGAGAGAAAGACCTTGCACTGGACTTTGTGCACCTTCTCTGAGGAAGAAGAAACAGAGATCCATTCACAAACATCCTGGAATGTAAACATGACTTAGGGTTAGAGGCAAGGCTCTGTCTCATGGCAGTTTCACTTCTCAGTCTTCCCCCTAAACCCAGTGCCAGCGATCTTTGCTCAGAAGGCCCCGATGATGCAAAAATGTGTAAGTAGTCATGAAGCATTGCTTCCTACAAATGTGTGCTCTGATGTAAGTCACAGTCAAATGGGACATGATCCTGCTGTGGTCCTTGAGGGACTTTTTGTTTATTTTTACATCTGTAGACCATGAACACCACACTGAGCTGAGTGTGATTGTAGTGTTTAGATATGAGTAAATAAATCAATTCCTTCATCCACCCTCATCTGAGGAGACAGTGCTTTGCTGACTCAGTAGGTACACTAAAATGTGTTGTCGATCTCTAGTCTTTCTGTAATAAACTTGAAGGCCAATTGTGTTACTGATATTTGTCCCATAGACCAAAATTAGTGCTTATCTGCTTGATAATGAAATATGATCCCATAGGCTTTTTTTTTTTTACCAGTGCTATAAACTAGGTAGTTGAATTAGTAGTTGTAGAGGATGAAGTATTATGTGGGTGGATCATTTAATTTTTACAGCAGAGCTTGTTCTCACGTCTCTATCTCCTGTAGGTAGGCTTCTGACATGGAAGGAAGCTTGTTTACAGTTTATAGCTACAACACTGAATTTGCCACCATATCCAACTGTAAACGATGAATGAAAAAAGAACTCTCTGTGCTCTTTGCCATCTGTTGATTCAGCTTTGGAGAATGACTATGCTGTGGGTGGAGTGTCGTGTTTTACTCGGCTTTCTGCTCTTGCCTTTCACCCTCCCTGTAAGAAAGGACTTTTCTGAATACTTGGAGCTTGATGAATAGAGTTGTATTTTTAAAAATTCTAACAACACTAATAATGATTGGTTTCCTTGGTGATAAAGTAAAGCCAATACAGGAAGCATCATTCCAAAGATAGGTTTGGAATGAATTTAAAAATATGAGCTTTGAAAGTTGTGCTATTTCTAAGAAAGGACTGATATACTGTTAATTTGAAGAGGATGAAAATTGCTTAAGTTACTGAGTTTTGTCAATTTCTGTGGGTAAATTTAGCTCATTCTTTCGTACTTTGGTTTAGACAGTGCATAAAAGACATGCATTGTTCAGACCTGGGTGTAGAACTCCTAGTTCTTTTCTAGATAGCTTTCTTGGAAACCTTGCATCACCACTTAGAGAGTACTTCTGACAGAAAGTCTCTGGGAGAGCGAACAGTGTAACAGTAAGCAGTTAAGAAGTAAAAGTATAAATGTGTAGGTATTCAGATGTCTGAGAGGTGATTTCCCAAAGCACTCAAAGTAAAATAGAATATACCTTTATTGGAAACTGGACAGAATTTAGATATTGAAAGACGGAAGTACAGATCATCCAGAGAGAAAAATTCAAAAGATAAAGTGCCTGCTAGGGAAGGTGAAACACACATTTAGAAGATGCTTTTGCTAAAAACCATTAACTCCATACTTGGACTTAGAAAGCTGAAGGCATAGAAATATATCATTGTCTTAAACCTGCATTCCCTTTGGATTCCAGTCACTTGTCTGTGGGCATAAGGCTAAGTACTTAGACTGCAGTTAGGAATTGTACTGCACAAGTAAAGGGTAAGTTGCAGGTCCTCCTCCAGGATCCATGACTTCACTGGCACCTGGAGGTTGTTTTCCAGTACCAGGCATGATTTCCCTCCTGTTGAGCAGGGTTTCAATCCAATTAGAAGATGTATTGATTTCTGCCAACATGTGAGTACACTACGTAACTAGGGATATCTTGCCATGCTGGTCCTTTTTTTGGTTCATAGTCCTCCCAGCTGGGTAGAGCTACTCACTGCCTTCTTCCCTCACCACCTTGTGCAGCCCATTTGTTAGTTTCTGTTTTTACTGTTTGGTCCTACCTACTGGCAGTTTTTCATAAATACAATTTTTTTCACCCTTTTCTTCCTAGTTCTTTTTGGGATGAATGATTTTATTTCTTAGTCTTTATTTCCTACTTTTTTTTAAAAAAAAAAAATTTAAAACGACCTAAACAGAGAACTTTCAACAGAGGAATCTAAAATGGCTGAAAGACACTTA
>LOJH01058946.1:0-11333 GCA_001685095.1 Ellobius talpinus
AAAAAATCAGTAGCTCTCCTGTACACAGATGATAAAAGGGCTGGGGAAGAAATCAGAGAATCGGCACCCTTCAAAATGGCCACAAATAGCATAAAATATCTCGGAGTATCTCTAACCAAACAAGTGGAAGACTTGTATGACAAGAATTTTAATCTTTGAAGAAAGAAATTGAAGAAGACACCATAAAGTGCTCAAGCCACACCCAGTATTTCATTTCCTGTTGCCTGCAAGTCAAAATGTAGGACACTCAGCTACTTCTCCAGCACCACGTCTGCTTGTATGCCACCATGTCACATCATGATGATAATGGACTAAACCTCTGAAACTATAAGCTAGCTGCAATTAAATGTTTTCATTTATAAGAGTTGCTGTGGTCATAGTGTCTCTTCACAGCAATAGAAACCCTACGACAACTAAGAAAACTCCCATCTTGGATGCCCACATGGCATAAACCAAGCAATGACTAAAACAATTTCTCTGTAGCACAATTAATAAAAATCCAGAGACATTTAAAAAAAACCTGCTTAGCTTAGTTGGGAGAACATGGGACTCTTAATCCTAGGGTCATGGGTTTGAGTCCCATGTTGGGTGTCAAATGTAGCACAATTAATAAAAATCCAGTGACAGATATTGGGGTTCAACCTGAAGCAAAACAGCCAGTCACTGGCTCCTACCTCTACGTCAGTCTGAAATGGCAATCCTTTCTCCAGAAATCCTCAGAAGAAGACTGAGAGCTGTCTCCTCCCATCTTATATTCCTCTCTGGTGCTGGGATTAAAGGCATACACCACTACCACTTGGTTTCTGTGGCAAACTAGTGTGGCTACTGGGGTTAATGGTATGTGTCACCACTGCAGCTGTTCTACTCTCTAATATTCAGGCAAACTTTATTAAAATACAAATGAAATATCGCCACACTTCTCCTAACTTTGAAATATAAACCAAATGATTCCTCCACTTTTTTCACCATCCTAATGAGCCTCCCCCTTTATTGATCAAACTATAGTCCCTTCTTTCCCTCTCTGACCTCTTTGGTCTCCCTTTTTCTTTCCTCGGCAATAGACTGTCCAGATCAACCATTTCGGGTGCTTACTTTCAGTCCACATCTTGACTTTTAGGCAACAGGAAGTGGTCTGAAATACTGGGTGTGGCTTGGGCATATATGAGCATATAAATTTGAGCATATAAACCCTTAGTCTGCCTGCTACACACTCCACTCTCCCATGGGACCCCCTTTAGCTACATGGCCTAAACTGACCATAGTTCTCCCTCTGCAGGAGGTAGCTGGGGTGGATGGCTTAGACAGGGTAGGCATATGTCCCCTTCTCATTAAGCAAACTCTCAAATAGAAAAGATATTGGGATCCTATGCTGCTAATTCTTCCACTTTTATTAAAGAATTTCAGTATATTACCCAACCTTACAACCTCACCTTCCATGCTATTTATGTGATTCTCAACAGCAATGTTCTACCCAAGGAGAGCAAGTGAGTCTGGAAACAGAGTAGGAAACATGCAGATGAAATCCACCAACTTATGTCAACCACTCAACAGGGGTTGAGACAGTCCCTGACTGGGATTCTAAATGTAATTATAATAACCCAGAGGTCATCCTTGCTAGGGATCAATTTATAACTTGCATCCTGGCCAGTCTCAACAAAGGTTACTTTTAAAGTGGCAACTTATCAAAAAAATCCAAGAGATCATCCAGGAGAAACAAGAAAACCCATTTCAATCCCTAGGCTGCCTTACAGAGGCACTTGTGGGATATTTGAACATTGTGAAGATTTATTGCTGTGATTGGTATAATAAAATGCTAAATGGCCAATAGCTAAACAGGAGAGATAGGCAGGACTTCTAGGCAGCGAGAGGAAGAGGAGATAATTGAGGTGTGCAAGGGAGATGCTGGTGAAACTCTGAAGAAGGATATGCAGGAGGAGAGGTAACACATGTGGCAGGACTTAGATGGGTAGAAAGGGGCTAACTTATCTTAAGTTATAAGAGCTACTTACAAGCAAGGCTGAGCTTTCATAATTAATAATGTTTCTGTGTCATGATTTGGGAGCTGGCTGGTGTGACAGAAAAAGACTCATTACATATCATGCCAACATCCAGCTTTGATATCCATGAAAGGCCTGAGAAAACTAAAAAATAAAAAATGTTCAGAACACAGAGTCAATCACAGCTTCCTGGTGACCTAGGTTTCTCAGGTAGGCTCAGTATACAGAGACTTCCTGCAGGTTGGAGCCGGTTGCCAACATCATGTGCTAGGCTGACTCACGTGGGCAGCGGACACAGCAGTTTAAGATTTGTCTCATGCTATCAGAGATCATTACAGATGCTCAGTAAAGACAGATCCAGCTGGGAAATAAACTTCTCAACAGGTTACAGTGTATTTAAAAATGTTCATGAGCTTAAAAAAACAAAAGAAAATGGGTATAGACAGTCATAGTAAAAAAATAGTTTATAAATAATAAGACAATGTCTTTAAAGAGAAAATAAAATAATATAAAAGGGATAAGCCATGTAAAGATGAAAAATACACAGAGTCTGGATCCTTTATGGTGTCTTGTTGACTTTAAATTCCTTGATTTGCTGATGAGCAAACAATAGCTGCTCAGAGATATTAAATTAGGAATCTGCTAAATTAAACCGACCTATATATATTTAAAATGTCCTAACTTCAAAATGGAAGTCAAAAAATGTATTACATTGGGGGAAGAAGTTATGCTTTTGTTATCACAGGAAACAAAAGGCTATGGATTCCTTCCAGGTTAATAGAGATAAGATTTGACCAGAGGAGATCTCCTAAGTATCTTGGCTACAGATATGGGGGAGAAAGTCAAGAAAGACTACAGGACAGATAATGTGTAAGCTGATCCCTCCATATGGGAACAGCTTGGAGATGAAATGAGACATGATAAATCTTGTTGGCTACAGAGTCCTCATGACTTATTATTATATGCCATCCTTTCCTATAACATGGATAGAGATTTATATTACAGTTTTGTTATGCAGGCCAAATGGACTTTGAAATTGACAGATGCCTTTTACTTGCTTAAACATAGAACAAAAAAGTCATCTTTAACTGATGTGTGCATAGTGCACATTCCATACCTGAGTTAATGCAGATATGTATGTTACCTTTCAAAGTTTATGCTCTTTCATAGCAGGGAACCAGGCACCAATAAAAATGGGTGGCCCAGGTGATCCAACCTCTCATAGTGCCTCTATTCCAGTTTCCTTAGAGTTCTGCATACAGAACAGCTTCAAGGCCGCTGACTGAGACAGTTCAGCCTCACAGATTATTCCAGCCAGACTTTAGATAAGCCCTAGACTAGATAACAGCTGGCTCTCTCAGTACTTGAACATGATCTTAATTTTCTCAGGGTCCCCCAAAGATGTCATCACCCCCAGAAAACAAGAAGTCTTGAGAACATGATAGTCACATTCCCAAGAAGTGCAATGGATGGTTTTTGGTTGTTCAATGAGTTATGCATATTTATCATCATTTAGGGGGGCAGATTACAAATTGGTACTAGTCATGTTCAGGGAAAAAACTGAACAAAGGAGATTAGATTCAGGGATCTCATTCTGAGGAAAAAATGGGGAATATAGTATAGAAATTATGGGATAAAGTATGGATTGTTTAGTCTACTTTAAACAATCACTAGACTCAAACATTTTACACTGGTATAGATTTTGTATATTGATACAAATTTAAGATTTTTTTGTTGTAATATATAATATATAATATAATTTTGTTAAAATATATAATATATACATGTGTGTATATGTTTCTACTCTTGTTTAAGGTATTGTACCTATGCAGCTCATTTTTAAAATGCAATGTAAAGTTTTGGTACTTGAAAGCTATTTAAGAAAATAAAGAAAAACAGGTTAGCAGTTAGTTATTTATAACAATCAAACTTATAGCCATGTTAGGTATGTTTTCACAGCCAATCATCTCTTCAAATACTTCAATGACCTACTGAATATGGCATCAAAATGTCATATTCATGAGAACAAGACACATCTACTCCTGGCAGCACCAACTTACTTAAAAAAAGATGATGGGCATCAAAGTACTTCCATATGGAATTTGGTTTCATTTGTGGAAAAGTTAGCCACTGGGTAAAGAAATTGTCCTTGCCTCAACTGCTGACAGAATGCTGTCTAAATTGAACAAGCAGGGCACAAAAGAAGACAACTGCCAATCTTTGCCAAGACAAGGTAGGACAGTCTTTCAAAATTGCTGCTTCACAGAAGTCTCTCAGATATTTTAGGCTTGTAGGCCAAAGATGGATGCCCTAACTTTACAAAAAAAGCTTGAGGTGACTGTCAGTTTTTAGATTTGGAAGTTGTTTACTCTATACTTCCTGTTCACTCAACCATATTCCAACTACCACACAGAGTTTATAATAGTACTGCATAGCAAATGAATGGTTCAGGTCCTACCCTTTCTTGAAGTCCTGGATATAACCACTGACATTGCCAGTGGAGAGGCGGGACTGACTGCTTCTATAATGGTATATTATTTGTGTTTTAATAAATGAAGTTTGCCTGAAAATCAGTGCAAAACAGCCACACTAGTCAGCCATACAGGCTAGGCAGTGGTTGCACACACCTTTAATCCCAGCAGCCACACTAGTTAGCCATAGAGGCTGGGTGGCAGTGGTACACAATTTTAATCCCAGTGTTAGAGAGGAATATAAGATGGGAGGATACAGGTCTCATGTTCTGAGGATTCATGAAGGCAGGATTGTTCATTTTTTATCTGAGGTAGAGGTAAGAGCCAGTGGCTGGCTATTTTGCTTTTCTGATCTTCAGGTTGAACTTCAGTATCTGTCTTTGGGTTTGTATTATTTGTGCTACATATGGTGCCCATCATTTGGGGTATGAATTCACGAAAAAGTCATTTACCTGTGGGTTTACAGTCACCAGCAGAAGCCAGCACTACATGTGGCAGGAGTCATTGTCATACTGGCTGGGTTTTTCTTTTTTCTCTCCTGGCTGAATATCCCTGAACCCCCTTCTCAGGATGCTGTCAAACTAGGTGGCAGCCTTGAAATCCATTCAGGCCTTTACTCTTCTATGCAGCAGCAATAAGCCTCACATCTTCATCAACACTGGTGGCAAGTTTGGCAAGACAATTGGGAATTCTTAAAGGAAGGAATTATTTAAGAGAGAGTTTTCCCCCACACTAAAAATATGAAAAATCATAACATATCAATGGAAGGATTTGGGCCTCTGCATGATAATGTACTAGACAATTTGAAAATGGAACAATTAAATGAGAGAATACCTAATTTAGATGGCATTTATGTAATGTCAATTGTAAACATTATCAGCTTTATCATTTTTGTTTTATCACTAAAAAGTTGGGTAATCTGAGTGCTAAAATATAGGCCTTAGAAAAACCTGATAAAATAGATCATAGAGATGTTAAATCCAGACAGAAGAATTTAATATTGAACCAATTTCAGCATTGCATTATGAGAATAGAGGTTTTCAAACAACCAACCTTAATATTTCCAGTAACCTTATAAGAATTGCCAAATGGTAGAGGGTCTGTTCACAGATAACTGCACGCGGGCAGCAAAGATGGGGCTGAGAATTAGAAGTTAGATGGGTCGGTTCCAAGTTGTTTACGCTAAGATTCAATTGGACCCAGAAGTCAGGCAAGGTGATGTCAGCACAAGAACAGCTCATGGACAATAGGGTAAATGTAGAATGCCTGAGCGCATAATAGGATGGCCTTTAAAATGACTGACGGGCTCAGATGGCCCGTTATTCGGTGGCAGCTTCCCTTAAAGATGCCCTCTCTATTTTCTTCTAAACCTATCCCTGGTGCCCTTCATGTTTTCACCAATGGGGTCAGGCAGGCTCTGCATATGCAGGCTTCAAGGATCAATAAGAACCCCCCCAAACCGCCAAAGATTCCAGCCTTGTCAGGGTTCAGCACAATATAAGGAGATGCTTGCCGTAATTATGATCCTTCAGGATATTCAAGGGCCCTTTAATCTATATTCTAATAGCTTATATATGATTAATTTATTTCCCCACATTCCCCAAGCACATGTTAAGCTGGACAGTAATCCCATCTCCCCTCTTATGTTACTCTCAGGGGCCTGTTGGAGGAACAAAGGGCCCCCATTCGTATACAACATCTGAGAGGAAACTCAAGACTCCCTGGATTCCTATCCATGGGAAATAACTGTGCTGATTGACTAGCTATCAGCCCACAAGCACTGACCTTGCCTGAAGCCACTCAACTACATGACTTGACCCATATCAATTGAAGAGGACTATAACACAGGCTCCCCCATGTCCCTGTGAAGGACCTCATAAAGACAGTACACACTTGTACAACATGTCAACCCTTTCTAAAGGTGCCTCCTTTGCAGATGCAGGTGGTAAACTGTAGAGGCCTCAGATCCAACACTCTTTGGCAAACTGATGTTACTCATTTCTCACCCTTTTTTTTAGCTCAAATATGTTTTTTTGTTTGTATAGACACTTATTCAGGAGCTTGTTGGGTCACAGCACATACTGGAGAAAAGACAAAACATTCATAAACATACTTCCTCCAATGCTTTGCCACCTTGGGTCTACCAACACAGGTTAAGACTGATAATGTACCCTGTTTCACTAGCAAGGCAATGTCAGACTTTTTTGACAAATGGCATATTAAACATATTATGGGAATTCCTTATAAGCCCCAAGGCCAAGTAATTATAGAAAGAAATCATCAATGTCTTAAGGAACAACTTTTAAAACAAAAAGGGGGGATTAGCCCCCATATTCAGCTACAAATGGCTTTGTTTCACTATTATTAATTTAAATATTTCCAAAGGGGCAACTGAATCTAGATTTCAAAAACACTGGGGCCAATTGAACCCCAGGCCCCAAGTCAAAGTTAGATGGAGGGACCCTCTAACACAGCAATGGAGAGGACCAGACCCCTTAATCACCATGTGGTAGAGGGTTCATATGCATCTTCCCCATAGGGGAAACAGCCCCAGGTTGGCTTCTGGCTAGGAATCTTATGGTTTTGCCCATTTCCTCTATGCAGGAAGATGCCCAAGGACAAATTGACCAACAAGGAAAAAAATGGCTATGGTGGTCACAGCTTGTATTAAAAAAAAGGGAGAGCCAAAGATATCCACTAACCACCCCCAAGGGCACACAGCCCTTGAGAACCTTTTATGTTTCTTAACAATTGCAAAAGGCAGTACTCCAGCTGTTGGTCGTCCTGATCCTCCTGCATCTGGCTGCAGCCCAGAGGAACCCACACCAACCTCAGAGAGTAACCTGAGCAATAGTCAGTGCTGGCAATGGAGAGATCCTCAACAGTACTATGAATAAAGTCGTCCCTCAGACCTGGTGGCCTGACCTCTACCTCGATGTTTTTGACCTGGCCAGAGGACCCTGGGACATCGGGGACTGGACCCCCCTTCATAAAGGGCGACCCGAATGTGGGGGTCCACGAGGATGCAATTTGCCACATGGGTCATATCTCCAGCATCCTCGCTGCTCCCATGTTCTAAAGAGAACAGCCATAAGGGACACTGACTTTTATGTATGCCTGGAAGCAATCGTACTACCACAGACATTTCCAACTGTGGTGGGGCAGAGACCTATTATTGTGCACAATGGGGATGTGAAGTGACTGGGACAGGCTCCTGGATCAAACATAAGGGGCCCATTGTTGTTCAAGGGGTTCCACTTCCCAAACTTGCTACAAATCCCCTGTATGGTCAGTGTTCTTCATATCTGTGCAACCCTGTTAAAGTGACTTTTACAGAGGAAGGAAGGATAACCAATTGGGAGGTCGGCAGGCCGTGGGGGCTTTGGTTCTATCAAAAGGGATACAAACAGGGGCTGCTCTTCTGTATCTGGAGGTCAATCCAGCCGATACAGGGCCCACAGCTTGTAGGGTCCCTATAACCAAGATTGCCCACTACCACCTCCCACTCAAGGGCTCCTTTTTCCCTTTCCTCTTGGGGGTGGGCAGAAGCTCCTCACTCTACTATAAAGGTCAGTATCTAGGAATGCTGACAGGCTTGTCAGCAGGGCCAGGATCATAGGCTTCCAAGAGGATGTTCTAGAACCCATTTGGAGGACCCCAAGCCTTGTGCTTCTAGGGTTCCCAAATTCTGTGAGATTGGGGAAGCAGGTTTAGATCAGCTTCCTCGTTTGGAGGATATTAAGTCCTCAGTTGCCCAGAGCCCCCACTGGGAGCCTGGGTTCCCTACAAACTCTGGAATTGTGGATGCACCCCAGGCCAGGGAATGTAAAAGATTTCAGACCTTTAACTGAGTTTCTGAGGCCTTTCTGTTTTCTTCCTATAGCTTTTATTTGTTGTCTGATGGTTGTCTCTTTGTTTGTTTGAGACTGGACTGATGAGGACTGAGAAAATAGGACAGACACCTTCCAACCCTGTAGAGTTCAACACTTGAGGTTAAAAGAGGAAAATTTAACATCTTTTGAAACTCCAAATGGCCATCCTTCAAGTTTTGGTGGTCTGTGGAAGGATCCTTTGATGCCAATCTCATAGGTTCTATGGAAAACATCATGTTTCTCCCTAGGACAGGGCATCTGGACCAGATACCATACATTGTCATCTGGCAGGGGCTGATAGAAAATCCCCCATCCTGGCTAAAACATTTCTTGCCTCCACAGGTTAAAGTTCTAGCAGTCCAAATGAGACCCTCTCACAGACCCCCCTCAGTCCTAATATGTAGGAGGAGATGCTTGTTCATCCTGGTCGCCCAGAACCGAAATAATAATACAGAAATTGTATTAATCAAAACACTGCTTGGCCCATTAGCTCTAGCTTCTTATTGGCTAACTCTTACATCTTAATTTAACCCATTTCTATTAATCTGTATATCACCACGAGGTCGTGGCCTACCAGCAAAGTTTCAGCACGTCTATCTCTGGCAGCAGATCCATGGCATCCCTCTCTGCCTCTTTTTCCCAGAATTCTGTTTAGTTTTCCCAGCCTAGCTCTGTTCCCTTAAAGCTCTGCTATAGGCCCAAAGCAATTCTTTTATTAACCAATGAAAGCAACACATNGGTCGTGGCCTACCAGCAAAGTTTCAGCACGTCTATCTCTGGCAGCAGATCCATGGCATCCCTCTCTGCCTCTTTTTCCCAGAATTCTGTTTAGTTTTCCCAGCCTAGCTCTGTTCCCTTAAAGCTCTGCTATAGGCCCAAAGCAATTCTTTTATTAACCAATGAAAGCAACACATACACAGAAGAACCTCCTACACCACTAATATTCTAGAAGCGGTCATAAGAGGAAGATATTTTTCCCCTGCCCTATGAGCCCCGAAGGGCTGCTGCTGGGGCTATTGCTAGGAACCCAGCTCCTGAGGAGGCAATGGGCCCTGCTCATGCAACCCAGAGCAGGCAAGGAAACACACCCCAACCACAGATGGTCTTGCCTCTGAGGCCCACTGGGCTGCCAGATGAAGATGGGTATCAACCACACCATTCCTGGCCTTTTGTCACTAGTGACCTATACAAGTAGCATTCACAAAATGCTTTTGCTGAGAATCCACATGATCTGACTAACCTTTTAGAAACAGTTCTTTTCACCCATCAGCCCACCTGGGATGACCGCAGGTAGTTGCTCCAGGTTCTTTTCACCAGAGGAAAGAAACTGAATAATCATAGAAGCATGCAAATTGATTCCTGGCTTGATAGAGGGGAGCCGACCACGGATCTTACCCTCATAGATGCTGGCTTTCCCACCATCCGGCCAGAAAGGAACTACAATTCAGCTCAAGGTAAGAAGAGGCTCAAAGTCTATTGCCAGACTTTCTTGGCGGGTCTCAAAGCAGCCGCCAGATGGCCTGCTAATATGAGTAAGGTTTATGATGTTAGACAGCGGCCAGAGGAGAACCCAGCAGCCTATCTTGGACGGTTATAGGAAGCCTTCTGACGTTATACCCCAGATGATCCAGAAGCACCAGGGATGGAGGGAACTCTGATCTTTGCATTTGTGAACCAGGTAGCTCCTGCTATCAAGAATAAGCTCCAGAAGTTAGACAGGTTAGGAGAAAGAAATATTAGAGATTTAATGATGGTGGCTGAAAGAGATTTTTATACAAGAGAAAGTGCTGAGGGGGAGATTAAAGAGGAAAAAAGACAAGAAAAAGCCTCGCTCGAGTGTTAGAGGTGCAACAGGAGTGTCATCACCAAAAATTGGCTAAGATCCTCGCTGCTATGAACAGGAACCAGGCCAATCAGATAGAATGAAATGAACTCCCTCCAAAGTGAAAGGTGGGTAAAAAACCAATGCACCTTCTGCAGGGAGGAGGGTCACTGGGTCAAATACTGCCCTAAAAGGTGATGAAGATGCGCTTACTGAAAGGGAGAAGGCCATTGGGCCAAGGAATGCCCTAAAAAACTAAAAAAAAGAGTAACCAGTCAAGGTCCTACAATTGGATGTTGGTAGTGATTAGGGAGGTCAGGGTTCAGCCCCCCCTCCCCAAGCCCAGGGTAACCCTAAGAGTGGAGGGGAAAAATATTAACTTCATGGTTGACACTGGAGCAGAAAATTCTGTTTTATTAAAGCCTGAAGAACCTTTGTCTGATAAGCAAACCTGGGTACAGGGGCCACTGGGATTAAACCATACTCATGGACTACCCAAAGAACAGCAGATTTGGGAATGGGACGGGTAACCCATTCATTCCTAGTGATACCAGAATGTCCCTATCCCCTCCTGCGCTGAGATTTAAAAAAAATTAAAGTTCAAATACATTTTTTGGACAAAGGGGCCAAGTTACTTCATCAAGATGGGAAACCAGTTCAGATTTTGGTTATTTAACTGAGGAATACAGGCTCCACCAAAATCCAATGGAACCTGACCCCACCCTAGAGAACTGGCTTCACAAGTTTCCCCTAGCATGGTCAGAAACAGGAGGAATGGGACTGGCCCTCTACTGACCCCTGGTTTATGTTGAAATCAAATCAGGAGGAGACCCAGTCAAAGTTCGCCAGTATCCAATGCCCCTTAAGGTGAGAAGGAGGATTTCGCCCCACATAAAGAGGCTTAAACTTGGGAGTTCTAAGGCCCAATCAGTTAGCCTGGAACACTCCTTCACTGCCAGTAAGGTAACCACACACCAATGATTACGGGCCGGTACAGGACTTGAGAGGTAAACAAAAGGGTGACAGATATATACCCACATTACCTAACTCTTACTCTCTTCTCAGCATGCTGCCCCCGGATCAGCAATGGTACACAGTTCTGGATCTAAAGGATGCATTTTTTAAAACATTTATTTATTTATTTATTATGTATACAATATTCTGTCTGTGT
>LOJH01058947.1:0-11333 GCA_001685095.1 Ellobius talpinus
ATTTTGATTCTACTGCATGTACTGGCTTTGTGGGTTCCTAGTCTGTTTGGATGCACACCTTCCAAGACGTGGGTGGAGGGGGCAGGACCTTGGATTTCCCAAAGGGCAGGGAACACTGACTGCTCTTTGGACTGGAGAGGGAAGGGGAGGGGGAGTGGGGGAGGGGGAGGATAATGGGAGGAGGTGAGGAGGTGGAAATTTTAATAAAAAATAATATATATATATAAATAAAATAAAATAAAATAAATGATTATACCTTTTCCTTTGAGTCGTAATGTATACTGCCACAGCAGTTATATAATGTTGAGATCATTCACCAAACTTTTCATTTCACCAGATTTGCACTTGATGGAAAAGAATCAGACACCAAGAAAGTAACTTGGAAGGATATAGACACATTTAGCAAACCACTGGAAAAGGCTGTATATGAACACACAGTGAGAAGCTTCATTAAAGTGTCATTGCATGGTGACTTTGTGAGGAATTGGGTTTCTGCAACTGTCTGTGAAGGAGAGAATTCATAAAATGTTTAGTAAGCAATACAGAGAAGAGTCTTCTGTCACTATATGCAGAAAAACACTCAGGCGGAAAGAGAAGAGTCCAAAGTTCCTACTGAGTTGATGAATAGGAAGTTAGAAGGTAGATAGCATAGTGGAAATGAGGTGTGAACCAGTCATTGCCATTACCAAGGTTCTCCAGTGCAAACCCTTATTATCAGCTCGCTTTGCAAATCCAACAGCTTTGTTTTTGTCTCTTATCGGAGGTCAGTATGAATGCAGTACTACAAAACTAAATCCATTCTTGAAAACAATGACAGAATTCTTAAAAGGAGAAAAACTATATGAAAAGGAAATCTTTCATTTTTAAACAAAATTTTAGTATAGTTTTGTTTCTATTGATAATAGAAGTTAAAATATAATAATGTTAAAATAATTTAGCACTGCCCTACAAGTTTTTGAGGCATTATATGAAGTTGCATTATGCATAACTTATGTATTACAAAAACCAGAATATAAGCATCTTTATTATAGTAACTATTTTTTCATTTCTTTGTGGTAGCTATTTAAGACCTTCTCCTCATATTTCAATGAACTGATGACATTGATGCCATTCCATGTGTAGTAGAGTCACATAACTTCCGTCCTCTATCTTACTTTAATTTTATATTTATTGGCAAATTTTCACTACTGCTTTTACCCCTTTGCATCTCTATCCTCTAATTATTATCATTTTATTTTCACATTGTCTGAAATTTCCTTTTTATTTTTTATATACTTTTTATTATTATCTCATAAACTGCATCCCAATCACAGTTTTCCTGCTCTCTATCCTATCTTGGTTACTCCTCTCTTCCCCCTCCTTTATTTTCAGAAATTATCAGGCCTCCCAGAAATATCAAGCAAATATGGTATATCAAGTTGCAAGAAAACTATGTATCTCCCCTCATATTAAGGCTGAGCAAGGAAACCTAGTAGGAGGAAAAAAATTCAAAGAGCACATCAAAGGTTCAGAGGCAATCTCCACTCCTACTGTTAGGAGTTTGACAAGAAAAACAAGCTACATAATCGTATCAGAGGGCCTGTGTCACCACCATGCAGGTACCCTGATTGTTGGTTAAGTCTCTGTGAGTGCCCATGAGTCCAGGTTTGTAAACTCTGCAGGTTTTCTTGTGGCATCCTTGATCCTTTAGTCTCCTTCCTCCTCCTCTTCTGCAGAGTTTCCCTATCTCTACCCAATGTTTTACTGTGGGTCTCTGCATGTTTCCATCAGTTGCTGGATGAAGCCTTTCTGATGATGATGATTCAAGGCTCTTGTTTATGAGAATAACAGAATACCATTAGGAATCATTCCATTAACTGCTTTTGTTTGTTTTCCTGGTCATTTTTAGTTCTATCATAGGTCTCTGGCCTATCCTGTTTGTGGTTCCTGGCCCTCCAGGCAGTATCAGGGGTGGGCACCCCTGTGGAATGAGTCTTAAACTGGACCATTCATTGGTTGGCTATTCCCACAAGTTCTGCGGCACTTTTACCCAGCACATTTTGCAGGCAAGACAAATTGCAGGTCAACGGTTTTGTGGCTCCATTGGTATCCTAATTCCTCCACTGAAAGTCTTGCCTGGTTACAGAAAATGGGGTCCGTTTATCCTATTGGTAGGAAGTTTAGCTACAGTAAGCTTAATAAATTCCGGGTACTTTCCATTGCAGTAGGTTTTTAGTTCATTTCAAAATGCCTCCAAATTACAGTTGTCTGTCAAAGTCCTCTCCCCACTCCACCCCCACCTGATTCCTTTTGTTCCCATATCACCTTTCCCTAGTCTACCCACAATATACTGTTCTGTTTACTCTTCCCCGGGAGATTCATGCATCCCGCTGAGTCCGTCTTGTTACTTAGCTTCTTTTGGTCTGTGGCTTGCACCACGATTATCCTTTACAGCTTATGTCCACTAATAAGTGATTACATACCATGTTTGCTCCTCTGAATGTGGGTTACCTCATTCAGGAGTTTCATCCATTTCTTGCACATTTCATGATGCTGGTTGTAGTTTAATTAACAGACGTACACAAGAGTCTATAAGAAACGATAACAAATGCTTATTGGGGAGCACTAACAGTAAATAAGCCACTGCATTCCTCTGCTATGTAAGCGCTGGGAGCTGTGAATGAACTCTGATCACCAACCAAGCAAAAAAGAAAATGGGAGGAGCATGCTTCCCATCTGTGCTTATAGTACCTCAGACCACATCCTAATGTGCTGGTACCCGAAAGACTACTGCCTGAATGAATCCCACCATAGCTGTTGTTTTTAACAGTTGAGTAAGACTCTATTGTGTAAATGTATCACTTTTTTATCTATTCTTTGATTGATGGACATCTACATTGTTTCCAGTTTCTGGCTACTACAAATAAAGCTGCTGTGATCAAAGTTGAGCAAGTGTCCCTGTTATAGGATAAACCTTTTTGGGTATGGCCAGGAGTAATATTGCTGTGTCTTGAGGTAGAGTGATTCCTAATTTTCTAAGAAATTGCCATATTGATTCCCAAAGTGGCTGTACAAGTGTGTAATCCCACCAAAAGTGAAGGAATGTTTCCCTTGATACACATCATTGACAGTATGCGCTGTTTCTTGTATTTTTATCTTAGTCATCCTGACAGGTGTAAGATAGAATGTTGGAATTGTTTTGATCTGCATTTTCCTGATGCTAAGGATGTTGAACATTGCTTTGTTTCTCTATAATAGAATCAATGAAAAACTATTAGTAAATTAAATTTTATAAGTTTCTAAAAATAAATAGACAGCAACAACAATAGCAGCAGCAGAAGAGATTATGATGCCCAAGTTTTTTTATATGACCCAAATTCATAGACACTTGTCAAGGGAATAATTGTAGACCATCTGCTTAACACATAGCACGACTTTTGACCAAAATAATAGTAATGGAAATGAAAAGTGTTGATTAAAAGGCTCAGAAATCACAACTAATATTGAGTTAATTAATGAGCATATTTTACTTATAGAGAGAAAGCTGGTGCTTCATGAGCAAATATCACATCAATTTAAACTTCTTTTCCATTGAGATTGAAAAGGAGGTTCAAAGGTTCCTTGACCATACAACTTAATAGAATGTCCTTTAGAGTACAACATGAAGCCAAGTGAAGCTATTATTTCTAGATAAAGAATAGAAACAGTATCAACTAAAGATGTTTATGTGTACCTAGAAGATCCTAAAGGATCTGCTGAACATCTAAAGTATATGAAGTCATGAAATTTGTGAGTGTTCTACTATCAAAATTATTCATTGATACTTGATTGTTTCCAGAGCATCTTGAAGTCTCTCTTTAAGTATTAGAAACTAGCACAAGCTTTGCTATGCCATATGTCTGTCTATCAAAAATTTGCAAATCCTAAACCTCAGCACATCAGCATCATGATTCATGATATTTTTAAAAATCAGGTATATGTAGACAGCATCACATCACAATTCCACACACAAGAACATTGTGGAGAGGCCCAGAAAACTCATAGAAAGGAGTACTTTTAAATCTTGCAGGATCACAGTATAAGATCACAGAGAATGGATGCAGGAATAAAAGTTGTTGAATATATGACAAATTACTCCACAGACATGTTGATATTTCCAGTATTGTGTTTAGAATTCATCACTCCTGTCTAAAATTGAAAACATTAAAGATAATCCTGCAGAATGGCTCTGGCTTTGTATGAAGCAGAATTGACAAAGTGATTCCATCCAGATCCTTTTATCATTACTGATTTACAAGTTTAATAAAAATGCTTTTGTGTGAAAGTTTTATGCCTAAAAAAGGATAAAGAAGAAAGAAAAGAATGGCTTTAAAGAAATATCATAGCATCAGTGCATCAGTATGTAGATGACTACATATCATCACGGCAGGGTATAGGTGTTTGATTGTCTTATATATCAGAATTACCACACACATTTCAGATATTCATGGAAAGTTGCTTCTTTGAAAAACTGCTGGGAATGTTTTCTATTTGAAAAAGACACATTACATCTTGTTTCCAAATATTTGGTAAATTGATGAAATAGAGCTTAGAAAATTGTTAACATTTGTTCCCAGTGGCTTTCATTATTGGAGGAGATTTAATTCTGGTTTATTTATCAAAAAAAGATCAGTATTTTTAGCTCACATTATACACTGTAGTACTGAACGATGGCATTTTACAGGTACATAGATATTATCAGTTTTCAGAGGTTGAAATTAAATCAATGTAGACAATGTTACCAAGGTTATTGTAAAATTCTCTACAATGGAGTATTGCTGATAATATATATATTAAAATGTTATAACCCTTTTAGATAATTATAGATACTCTTTCAAAAAAAGTTTTTATTCATGCATGTATACTAAGTATGTTAGAATCTTCAATTTTCTAAAAAAGTTGATCAAATTAGAAATTAAAAAAGTTAGGTGTCAATAAATTTGTATAAAGTAATGCACAACTAAATTCTAATTAGAAATATAGATTTGCAGGTAGCAATTCTCTACCTATAAATTAGTAGCATACTGAAAATTTAAAGAACTGGACTTTTTCTCCTAAGATCCTGAGGATTTTCACTTGTAAATATTAAATATCAAAAACATAGACATAATAATCTGAAATAGTTCAAGAATGTGCATTTTAGTTTCCTTTTAGAGACAAACTCTTCTTTACCAATTAGGCAAGTAATAAATATTGAGCCTGAAGTTCAGCATGTAATGAACACAGATTCACAATAAGTTAATTATTTAATAATTTAATACCTAATATTAATGTTATTATATAAGGGAGAAGAATATTAAGAAAATCAATTAAAGTTTTCATTTGAATAATCATGATTTATTTGGAAGATAATTGGTCATTGATTTCATTTGGGGAAAGACTAGTAAAACATATATGTGTCTGAACACTTGTTTATATGTATTTGTGTGAATGTGTTACTTTATATTTTATGTTTTGGATTAACAATTATTTGAGGTTCTCTGAAAGACCAAATGACTTACTGATTATGGAAGGATAATAGAATGTAATTAGACTTGATGGTCAAAAATTATTGTTAGCTCTCTCTCAGTCTTTCTCTTTCCCTTTTTGTGTGTATGTGTGCATGTGTGTGTGTACATGAGTGCATGTGTGTGTGCATGTGTGTGCTGTGTGCTGAACCAAAGTGAGTCATAAATAGTTGCCTGTTCTTTACATGTAAGAAACAGACCAAATATAACCTTTTGTTTAAGTAATCCATACTGTATTAAAATTGTATCAAGCCATTGCACAGAATTTATAATTTAGTAATTAGACAATTATTTTGGAATTTCTCACATGACAAATTTTGATGATATAGGACTTAAAGTTTCAGTGTATGGTCAAGGAAGTCATTATTATAAATAGTACAGGTTATTTTAAACTGTCAGAAACACACCTTCTGGGATAAAAACCAACATGCCTGCCTATTATTTTCAATGTGGAGCATTTGGAAGGTAATCAGAGATCTGGTAATCCATTGTTTCTGTTCTTCCAACCTTGCACACCTAACATTTGTTCTAGATAGTAGATTTTATATGGAGAAATCATGCTCATTAAATGTTAAGTGCTTCAAGATGTAAAATTGCAGTGTTCATTTCTTATGATAAAACTTAATAAAGAATAGAAATTAACACACCATCAATCAGTTCTATCCACAATTCCTGATACACAAATAGGAACTGGAGAAATTTCTCACACATCAGACAGAGATTATGCAGTTTAACTTAATATTATTTTCTTTTTAAAATTAAAATGATAAATATATATATAATATACTAAAGAGCAAATGTATTATATTTTGTGAAATCCTATATATCTTTATCTTAGACTTATTATTAATTTTCTTGTTTTGAATTAACTACTAAGAATTACTAAAAACATAAGAAATATTATATACAAACATCATTAATAGAGTTGAAAATGAAGGAAGAATGAAGAAGCAGGTATTAAAATATGGTAAACCTTAACATTACTGAAGTTAAGTTATAAACAAAAATGAACTGAAGGTTATGCATAAAAGTACTGATGTACCCTGGTGTTCTGATAATATAAATTTTGCTTTTTAAGATTCCAATTAATTATTTTAGGATACCTAAAATTCTAGTTAAAGAGATTTATAGGATTTCTTTTACTTTCTCTTCTAAATACAGATCACACCTTTAGGTCACACCTGAAGTATTAAAACACTTCTGAACCCAGCTCATGGATGGAGATGAGGTTAGGTGTGTTGAAAATTGAAACAGATATCTATGAAAAACTATTCTCAGGAATTTAAATACTGTCAATTTATACAGTATTATGTTCTACTAATGCAAACAGAATCTAAGTAATCATTACTGGATGTTACCAAGGATTATGCTAAACAATTGATTGGAAAATAAACTTATTTCCTAAACTTCCATATTGTAACTATACATTTAAATGCTAAATTATAAACTCTTTATATTATTAGAAGCAAACTGGTTTTTCTATAATATAATTTATAGGAAAATAATAATGTGAAGGTTCTTGAATAATTAACTTTACTCATACACCATAAAATGGAAACTTTTATGGTTACTCTCCATGTAACTAGTGGGTTGTTATTGCAATATCTGGCCCTGTATACTAATACATATGTTCTCTATTTTGTTTACTAAGTAAAATTCGAATTCTTCCTCTCAAAGTTGTTTCAAGCAACTTCAAGACTGCCACATGATAGTAAATATCCATATTTGGAGGCAGTTTTAAAGAAAAATTCATTTAATCTATTTCTATCATTTCAGAATTAGTTTATGTCTATAGGTGCCTTATCAGCATGTATTGTTTATGTTAGTATTGCAAGCCTGGTGCCTGCAGAGCTCAGAAGAAAGCAACAGATCCCACATAACTGGAGTTACAGATGGCTGTGAGCTGCCATTGGGTTTCTGGAACCTTAAACCTGGTTACTCAGAAGAACAGCAAGTGATGTTAACAAGTAAAGGGTCTCTCAGGTTCCTAATCTTATAATTATAAAGTTAAAAAAAATGTTATGGTCATGAAGCACATATATCATTCCCTCATGGATAATAATCAGAAATGATGTAGAAAAAAGTTTTAAAAACTTAATGCAATAATAGTGACATAGTTTATTATAGAAAACAAGTAGATTAGGGAATCTTATTTGTATGAGAGCACACAGCCATCTTAGTAACAGAACTCTCAGCCTTCTTGCATGTGTGACATATTCAAAGGGACTTCAAAACTGTTGCTATAATGTGGGAAGGAAGCTGACAATTTGAGGTTGGGAAAAGCAATTTTTTATTAAATAATGTCTCATATGAATACATTTAAAATCACTTGATTAAATAAATCTTTGACAAGGAAGTACTATTAAACATCTTTGTTTTTATTCATTATAGAGTGAATGTTAGATGACATTTTTAGTTTGCTTGCATATCTCTATGTCATCTATTTCTCTGTCTCATTTTGTCCTTTGTGCGTTATTCACCACATTCAAGAAAACACATCACTATCATACCATTGCTCCATTCATATTATATCCTTAGTCTTTTTTTCTCCTCTTGGCTGTATCCATGAGTCTTCTGTTCTTTCACAAAAATTTCCAGAATGTTATCTAATAGATAATAATAATAACATATAATTAGAAATAATGTTTTTCTCCTAAGTATAAAAACATAAGATATCATCTATGGCATACTGATATACCCATATTATGCTAGCCATTTAATTTTATCTTGTTTTATTACCCATTATATCAATTATATGTCAACAGTCTTTATCTTTTAACTGATATACTTGGCTTTATCTCATAAATAATCATAAATACAGAGTTGGTTTAGCATAAGTAGTCAAAAGTAGATCATATGAAGACAAAACTTACATGATCCTTTGAATGGATGCAAAAAGGTCTTTGGCAAAATCCAAATTGATTTCATGATAAAAATTCTAGAGAGACTAGGAATGAAGAGAACATATGCCATCATAATAAATATATAATATATAATATATGTATTAAAACAGCTAACATCTTAAATATGAAGGAACTCTGTGCAATCTCATTATACTCAGGAATGAGAAAGGCCTACAGTCAGTAGCCTGAGCTCTTGGCAGAGGCTGCTCATTTGTTTCTGACTGCTCAGACCCAAAATAATCACACAGGAGATATATTAATTGCGGTATGGCTTGGCAAATAGCTTAAGTATATTTCCAGCTAGTTTTACATCTTAAATTAACCAATTTCTATTGTTTTACATTTTACCACAAGGCTCTTGGCATACTGTAAAGTTTCCAGCGTGCCAGTCTCCTGCAGTGGTTATATGTTTTTTTCTTGACTATGCCTACTCTCTCCTCCTGTATCTGCTTGGAATTCCCGTCTTGCCCCACTCTGCTGAGTCTCTTGCCAAAACAGATTTATTCATTAACCAGTAAAAGCAACACATATACAGAAGGACTTCCCACAAAACTGAGCTTATAGGAAGAGGAGGAAATCAAAGGGATACAAAGAGGACAAGAAAATGTCAAGGTATCCTTATTTGCATGGGCTATTGTATTATACATACAAAATGAAAAAAATGGCACTTGAAAGTATCTAGATACAATCAACAATTTTAGCAAAGTCTCAGTATACAAATCAACTTAGAGAAATCAGTAGTCTTTTTCTAAATCCAATATCAAATACACTGAGAAAGAGACCATGGATGTACTTACATTGACTATAGTATTAAAGACAATAAAACATCTAGGAATACAATTAATCTTTGAAGTGAAAGACCTCTATAATAAAGTTTCAAATGGTGAAGAAAAATTGAGAAACAATATGGAAAGATATCTCGTGCTCATGCATGCATAGAACTAATATGAAAATGATCTTTATGCCATAGGTAATTAACAGATAAATTGAAATCTCAATGAGTATATCAACATTCTTCACAGAAATAGAAAAATATCTTAATATTTATACAGATCCAAGCAGACACAGAATATCTAAAGCCATTTTGACCATAAAAAGCTTAATCATACTGGAATATTTGTTATTATATACTTCAAAATATAGAACTATAATAATGAAAGAAAGATTTATAGTTTACAATGAAAGATGATAGAAAAATGTTCTAACAATTAAAATCACTTAAACAAAATCTTAAAATCCTATGTTCAGAAAGATATGTATGTATGTGTTCTAATCACACAATAACTACTAAGGTACTCTGTCATAAAATGGGTGCTAAATGGTGATAGAAAATATATTGGTACAGAAAACTTCATTACAATAATGACATGCTGTAAGGTAAACTTTAAATTGATATTTGCCTTTATGACTTTATGCTAATCCACACTTAATTTTAAAGTGCTAAAACACCTGCTAGGCACTGGTGACTTCCCTAATTGCCATCAGAGATACACTATCCAGTAAGTGACAGAAGCAGAGGCCGAGATCCACAGCAAGCACTGAGCTGAGTCTTGTGAAAGAAAGGGAGGAAGGATTGTACAAGCCAGGGGTGCCATGATGGGGAAGCCCACAGAGACAGCTGACTTGATCTTGCAGGAGCTCATGGACATTTGATCAACAGTTGGGGAACCTGAATAGGACCAACCTAGGCCTTCTGCATGTGTGTGACAATCATTTCGGATAATCTCTTAGTAAGGTTTCTAACAGGGAAAGTAGGACCTCAATCTGGTGCTTAGCTGGCTTATAGTAATCTGTTCCTCAGACTAGATTACCTGGCCTCTCCCCGACATAAGGGATAAAGCTCAGTCCTGCCTCAATTTGGTGTGCCATGCTTTGTGCAAGCCCATTGGAGGCCTGCCCCTTTCTGAATGGAGATGAGTTGTAGGAGTGGGTGGAGAGGCAGACAGGTGGCACAGGGGAGGGGACAGGAGGAGCAGAGGGAAGATAAACTGTTTGGTTTGTAAAATAAATAAAAAATATTATTAAAAAAGAAAATACTGGCTAGCTAGTGGCAAACCTCCAACCATTTTTCTATTTGTAAGTTCAACATACTTGCAAACAATAACCATTCTTCATCTAAAGCTCAGTCTCCTCGAGTAGAAGGCACTGGATGATTCATAGAAGTAAACTGGTATCATCCTCACTAAGCAAATGAGCAGTCACAAACATATTTATGTAGAAAAACAATTCTGTGACATGAGCAATAGCAATACACAATTTTAATGATAAATACATAATATATTTATGAAATGAAAATTCAGATATTACATATTTTGTAGGAAAAATATAGTGATTTTCAAATATCAGTACATGGCTTAGAGTAAGGAGCATCAGGGTGGGGTCTACAATGAAAGGGAAGGGAGGTTTAGAGAGCCTTATTACTCCTGCTGTTTGCTATGTTAATTCTGAATGATTAAGAATTTTTGCAGAATTTATAATCATATTATATATCAAATATCTGACAATCATGATTTTGTTTCACATAAGGAATAGGACCAGCAAAGATTCTAAGTGAATTTTCATGAGATTGTCTTTGAAGAAATTAATAAATTAAGAAGAAAAATGGCTACATTTTCTATGATGATTTGAATTTAGTAAATATTGAAATAAAGTTCAAAGATATATTTGTATACATATTTATTACTTATTTTACAAATATATCTTATTTGTTGTCTGTATATAGATTTACTTTACTTATAGTTGTAATTTTAAAATAATTTTAGCTTTAAAAGATTTATAAGAACACATTATCTCAAAGGAATTATGAATCTCATTTCTAAATTAAAAAAAATCTTTTTTTTATTTTTTAAACTTTTTTGCTTTTTTTATTTCAGACACTTTTTAATTGTTATTAAAAAATTTTCCA
>LOJH01058949.1:0-11332 GCA_001685095.1 Ellobius talpinus
TTCTTTATTAACCAATGAAAGTAACATATAGAAAGATGACCCTCCTCCATCACAAATGTGTTTATGAATTGCAAAACTGCCACACAAATAAAAGGCCCAGTGATCTTTTAAAAGATGGAAATAGATAAGAATTCTTGAGTTATTTCTAAAGGAAACCTTTTGTAGACTAAAAAAAAAGTTCAGTGTCATGCCATTCTTCTTCAACTGTGGACTGTCTTGTCATATCCACTGCTCTAAAAGCCTGATGGAGCATATATAAAACATATGCATGAGCAAATAAGATAAAATATTAATGTCACCTTGTTTCATTTACTATGAAAATGTTTACATTTGAAAAGACAAGCTCTTGTATAGAAGTTTTTAACATGTAATTCTAAAGATTTTTAAAATATCATGATATCCCATTGGTTATACAAAGTAGAGGTAATAAAATTTTATACAGACCATCATAAATGGTAGATAAGTAATGGTTTCTTTAAAAAATATTCCACAAGAGTCAAATAGGCAATAGAATTAAAGATATTTTTATGGTTAAAAATTTTACACATATGAACAGTGAAGTAAAATGGTTGTTGTTATACTGAGTGAGCTGAGTGTAAGAGGCAAGCTTGTTGAGTGATTTATTGCAAATGTAGAAAAAAACTCAGAGCTTTCAAATTGGTGTTCAGAAAGTACAGCATTTCAACATATTTAGATAATAGAGTATCCAAAGTTTTCAAACACAGATAGGTCCATGGTGAGAGATGATGCTCATAGGAAAGATTTGGAGGGTAACATCAAAGGGAGTGATAGAGTTTATGTATGATTACATATTTAATAAAATGTGAGATTATATGTAAAGTCAGAGGCTTTTAGCTTTTAGTTTTTGTTTTTGTTTTTTTTTTGGCACAGAAAATTAAGCTCTATCTCCAGATCGAAGACACATCATAAAAACACTTAAAACAGTAAATAGAGCTACTCATAGATCAGAGCACCAGAGAGCTCATGGAGAAGTATGAGCCACTCTCTGTGAAGGATTCTTGGTAAGAAAGTATCTATTGTGGGTATTTGTGTTGTTTCCCATCTACTACAAGATAAAGTTTTACTTATTAGGGTTGAGTGATTCTCTAGTCTATGTGTTTACCAATATAACATTAGAGCTCACTTTATTGCTATGTTCCTTTAGAAGAATAGTGTAAAATTCTTGTACCATGAGCTATAAAAGTTTAGGTTCTGGCTGCTTTAGCAGTTCTGTCTTATGAGGTATGTCTTAAGTCCATTTTTTTAATATAAAAGTGGCTGGTGGCTTTCAAAATACGTGTGTCACTGTTGTACCAGGGTATCTTGCAGACATGTCACTTATAAGTCACAGGGTTTGTAGCTCGGAAATATTGGCAATTGCCTTAGTCCCCTAATAGCATGCAGAGTACCTTCTAGTATGATGGATTCTATTCAGGAGTAGGGGAACTGGTTGCAAAGTTCTACTCCTAAACCAAGAAGTTATTAGAAATTAAAACCTGCTATCAAAAGGAAATCTGGTTTCTCTAATGTTTTAAGCAACCACCCTCCAAAATCGGACACAGGCCAGGAGTAGATGATCAAGAAAAAACACACTCTAGGTATTTGTTGTTTTTCGGGGGGGAGAGGAATGGGAAGTTTTTAATCATTTTTGTTTGATTTTCATTGTTTGTTGAAGTGGATAGAGATAGCTTGCATGAAATTAAGAAGAGAGGTAGGAGAATTTGGGAGGAGTTGGGTTATGAAGAAATGTGACCACAATATATTGTTAAAATATTAAAAGGGAGGATAACCAATTTACAGAGTATATTTTTTATTTAGTCCTATGATTTACTAATTTTTGAATACATAACTTTTAAAAGGAGGATATGGAAAACCTTGTCCCATTATAATCAGGCCACAGATTAGCATTTGAAACTTCCAGAAGAACACCATCTGAGAATGAATGAAGAGAATTATGTTTCCCTGTGTAAGAATGTTGGGGGCTGAGTGGCTCAAAGCAACTGCTGTTTTTTTTTTATAGAATCGATGTTTGCCTCCCCACACCATAATAGGGAGTTCACAAATAACTGCAACTTCAGATACACAGATCTGATAAATTATTCTGGCCTCCAACAGCTCCAGCATACCTGTGGCTTAAATGTGCATAGACAAACACAATTACCAAAAAAAGAAGAGAAATGTTTCCTTTTAGTGAAAGGAATACATGCAGCTGAGCATATTGCTGTAGAGCGGGTTTAACTATATAATGTTAAATCATAAGCACATTTTCTTTAAACTTGCAACTCAGAGCAAAATTGCAGATATTCAACCCTGACCCCAGCGTTGAAACTTAGGGTGTCTCCATTTCCCTGGTACTGTTAATGATTTATTGCAATTGCATAAACTCTCCTTAGGAAGCTAATGAAGGTATAACTAGATGCTACCTCCTAGAGAAGAAGTTGCACGAAGAGTCATACAGAATCATCCCTTCACATGGGGGAAGAGTTTTAGTGCCAAAATAAAGCAATTCTTCTACCATTCATATGTTACACTAGAGGGAAAAAACACATGGAACAATGGTAGGTATAGAAGTAATTTCTAGTAAGATTGTCACTTATAAATCAGCACTGTGAATGTAGATGACATCAGTGTACCATATGAATTAGAAGAGGCTGGGGATTGATCTTAATAATTATACAAGTGTGAGAAGAAAATAGAAGGTTGTCCAGGCTCAGAAGGTTGTCACAAGCCTTCCTGTGTATTTACCACTATGTACTTAATAGATTAGACAATATAAATATTGGGTCTTATAAGTACTTTAAATTTAATCACCATATAACATTTCATAATGTTGCATTGAAATGCAGCCAGTTCTATTTTACAAAACAAGCATCATTATTGAGTATTAACATAATCTATATCCATGGCATGACAGCTAATATATATGCCATAAATATAGTTTTACTATGGAGTTTCCCAAATAATATTTTCTTTGAACACAAAAATTCTTTCTACATATCAATACTATTAAGAAATTCAATAAAATTGAATATATTTTAGATTACTTATCAAAGTTGACATCAAGGAAGCTATGTCAATCTTTCCTAAATCAATATATGAAAATCACACAAAAGTTCATTGTGTATTACAATTTTTCTTAATGGTGACAGTCTTTTCTTTCTCATTGTAATTATATACTAATTTACAATGATATATAGTTAAGATTAACTACCAAGTCTTTTGGGTTCCTCTGTAGTTTTCCCTACATTTGATTTCCCCAATTTCTTTTTGGTGTTTTATTCTTTATATCATTCAGGTTATAAAAAGGTAAAATTCAACACACTTAAATGTACTCATGTAAATATGGAGAGTAAGAAGAAGAGATAAAGGATAATGACAGGGGAAAAGTGAGAGAGGGAAATAATCCTGGTATTAATCCCAAGTGTTTGGAGCTACTCATGATGAGATATGAACAAAGGGCCACTTATTCTGGTTAGGGAACTGGCAATGGACTAACGTCAGGATCACATCAGAGTTAAACTTGATGAAGTGTTAAGTTTTATTGTGTTTTCTTGAAGAAATATGGGTGAAGGGTTTCTTTCAACAAGAGGAATCAAAGACAGCAGCATCATGGATCATGAGAAAAGCTCACTAAACCTGAGAACTTAGAGTACAATACATAGTAGGAGGTTATTTCAACTGGTTAGAGAGTCCTTTTCAGGTAATCCAGGTCGCATCTGATGCCTGCCTCGCATAACCCTTCATATGCACTTCAGACACTGCTCAGAAACAGCATCACCAAACCCTCATCCACTAAGAACCAAATTATTCTGTCACAATATTTTAGGGATGTTCATGTTGCATATATACACATACACACATGCCCAAATAAATATATCTTGTTCTGCTAAGAAAAGCAACAAATAAAGTAAAATTACATACTTTCATTTCATTGAACAAAAATGCCCAACTGTAGCAAACAAATTATTTCCTTCAAGTAGAAAAATAACACGTAAGATGATATGGTGACCACCGATTGTAAGGCCAGAATTTGGGAGGCTAAGGTAGGATGGTTGCCGTGAGTTTAATGATAGTCTAAGTACACAGTGCGTTCCTGACAACCCTGGGTACATAGAGAGAACCTATGGTCTTTATCAAATACTTCTCAGTATCTATGGAGATGGTCATGTTATATCTGTCTTCAGATCTTTTTTTTACATTGTTTTTTGCCTTCTTTGATTTTTGTATCTTTAACCAACATGTGTCCCTGGATAAAAGGTCTTTTTTAAGAAGTGTGACTCTGTTAACATGTTCTTGTGAATTTTTACATCTATATTCATTAGAATCATTGGTCCATCATGCTCTCTTTGTTCATTTGTTTGTTTTAAGCATCCTAGCTCGGTATCAGGTAGTACTGGCTTTGAAGAATGAGTTAGGGCCTGATCTCTGTAGTTCTTTATTGTGGAAAACTTTGGGAAGTTTTGGGTTGAAACAGGATCATACTAAATAACCTAGACCAGCTCAAACCTTCATTTTTCCTATCGCAAATTTCCTAATGTTAGAGTTACATGGATAACCATGTAGCTCGCCATGCCCAGCTGTGTACCCTCATTATATATCCTGTCACAATTGACATGCACCATCCATTTTTCTACTTTGAGTACATAATACAGGTGTTCTACTTTAATTATGTGGTTTTAAATTATTTTAGTTCTGTTCTGTCATGTACTGTTTCTCTTGCTATTTCCTAACAAAGATAAGAAAGTGGTGTAGAGGCCCAGTCTCATAATCATAAAATATTCATTATCATTTGGTTTAGATTTATCATACTTTCTTATTCCATCATTAACAGAGCATGTTACTTCATCTTTGATGTTCTGATGTCTAACATTTAAAGAATCATGATTATGCCTTGCTTCTTTGACTGGTGTTGAATTTAGTTCCAGTAATTAAGCAAATGGAAGCTACCTGAGAGCCAGTGATGTTTGATTTGATTCTTTGAGAGGACTGATTTCTCACATTCTTTTACTTCTTGGATGTGCTCTTTAACAATAAGGAATGTAATTTTGACATATTAAACTGAATTTTTGAGGATCTTGGGAACTTTTTACTGACTTGACTTCTAATTCAGTGTCTCTTCAATCTCTGTGACCTCTGTTTTATTAGTGCTGACAATATATTATCTTCTTAATCTATTAGAATCTTAGAGAGACAGCTCAGACATGTGTTGTATGATAAAACTTTTCCTGAGTAGATGCTACACATATGTCTATTCATTGCATATATATAATGGATTGATATATAGATATCCATATATATATATATATAAATATATGGAAGATAGATTGAGAGAGAGAGATAATTAGATCTCCAAGTTGGTGAGCCAATGATTTTTATTTTGGGGTAACTTATAGGAATATAGATAAGGGGTTACTTAAAGGAGCAGAAGTGACAACAAAGTCCATCCAGCGTGGGTGATGGCTCAACAAGGCTGGAAATTTGGGAGCATATTGCAGAGCCTTTGTGCAGTACAACAGATTGTAGAATGCCCTTTCCAAGTGACTCAGTTTGTCTAATTATCTCCAGGTAGTTAGGCTGTTTCTGCTTCTTCCAGTTAGCTGACCAGGTCTTAGAGTTTTCTTTACAGGTTGGCTTGTCTGTGAAGTCTTTATTGTTTCTATAATCTTAGGTATATGAGGACCTAGAAATTTAGTCAGTTTCTGTGAAGTCTTTATTGTTTCTATAATCTTAGGTATATAAGGACCTAGTCAGTTTCAGGAACTTCCTGAAGTTGTTTTGGTTGATTACCTTTTTTCATCAGGAGCTTTTCTACAGCATGGAATGTTTCAGTCTCAGAGGAAATTGCTTCATGATCCAAGCCAGGATAAATCTCCACCTTCTCCTAGAAACCGTTGCTGCTACATTTTGCTCTAGTCTATCTCAAGCTTCAATTTCCAATGTTGCTGGGGGCCTCATCAATTTCCTTCCTTGTCACCAAAGATGACACGCTTCCAAACAGAGTCTTATAAAGTTGACTGGACTTTATTTTACAGATTTTTTATTTTCTAGAAACCATGGTCCTAAACCACTTCTGTTTTTGATAGTTGTCTTATTAATGTTTAAAAATGCTGATTCATGAATGTTTTCAATATTGCAATTATTTTGGTTATAAGCCATTCAGTACTAAATACTCTACAATGAGCAAAAGCAAAACTTAAATGCTCCCCAAACCAGACTCACTTTAATAGTTTTAGCAGCTCATCCTTTTGACTTAAAACATGGTATTTTTGCACATCATTTAAACTGATTTCTACTATCAAGGTATGTATGGTTATATGAGTTAATTTTTTTCTTTTTAAACTTTTATTTCAGACTGTTTCCAACTTAAAATTTGCCTGTATTTCTTACTCTTTCTCCTTTATGCTGACACCTTACATAACTGCAGTATAATTGTCAAGAATTGGAAATCAATTCCTTGAGTCTTTTTCACTATAAACCTTCCAAAGCTTCTAATGAGGAAAAATGTGCCAATTGTATATGTGCAATGCTGTCATCTGCAATGTTATCACATAAATGGTTGTTTTCTCTCTGTGGTTTTTCAGCACAACAGAAGAACTTCATTAAGAAAGTGAACTCAAATCAAAACTTGCTTTCCACTCTCGCAAAAGCAATTGACTAATAAGCATCATAACTTTCAAAACAAAAATGGCATCTTTTAGCCATTTAAGTTTCACTTAATATTACCTCTATACATAGAATATAATGCCTTAATGCTTAAAAATGAATACTGACTTCATGAAGAAAGATTCATTTTTTCTCTTTAATTCTCAGGAGGAGAAAGCCAGTTTTCAAGCGACATTCCACAGAAAACAGACTGTTTGAACTGGTCTGTTTCACCCTAGCAAAAAGAAAGCCTCCAGCTGATCCCTTTGATTTCCCTAGCTGGTTTGTTTGATTACCCTCATATGGATAATGCAGAAGCCATATGGGGAGAATTTACTTCTCTGTATTTGCAATGAAAACCTGCTGGGATGCTTAGATCTTACTGCTTCTAAGCAAACAAAGAAGAAAGCCACACAATTTTTATTCCAGGGCAAGGAATGAAGCTGGTAATAGTCTAAATGAAAAGGCGACTCTCAGGCATTAAGGAGTGTATAATTTGGCCCAAAGATATTTGATTTTCTACTTTGTTTCATCTATTAGTTTTGATTTTTTGTTATTATTTCTACAGTGTCTCATTTCACTGATTTAACTTGATAATTTTTCTTTGCAAGACTAAGGCATCTTAAGAATCATATGTATGCATTTTATCTATTCATTCTGTTCACCATAATCACTAATAAAAATACACTAATATAGAGTAGTCTACTCTCAAATATCAGCCATTCATGTATTTGTTCACATATTATTTCATAAATTATACTGAATGCCAAAAGCATGCAAATATTATTTCTGACTTTCAGGAATCTATGATGAAGAGCAGAAAATCATCAGTTGTTATTTTCATTCTGTAGATGCTACTTTCACTATGATTTTCAGTAATTGTAGTATTATGCTATTATTTTGTTGTGCAATTTTTATAGCACATATTGGAATAGATAATGAATATTCTTTGACATCAATTGGGTGTCCTAGAGTACAAGTCATTTTTTATACCACCCATAATTAGCACAGATACCAAAGGTTAAGGGCTCTATCCTGTAATTTGATCCCCATATTATATGATAGCTATGAATCTTAGACTACTCATAATTCTTACTGATGACAGAAAGTTTCTGGGATCCTTTTTTAATGATTCAATGGCTTACTAGAATGATTCATAGCACAAAACACAAACATTACTGAGTCTTTCATAAGGTTTAAAACTCAGTTCACAATTGAAGAATATGTGTAGGAGACAGATGAACAGCTATAAGCCACTTTCCCTGAATTATTCATATGTTCCCCATCTCAAAAGTAATTTTTATTCTGAATTATAGAGTTTATTATGTAATTCCTATCATGTAGGCATAGTTTTCAGATCAACATTCATTGCTATTTTAACTGAATGTTTAGCCTCTATTCCATTTTCAGACAGGTGATGTGATTGCAATTTGTAAACTTATAGTTTTGCCTATCTGACCACTAAGCCATATTTTGGAACTGTCTATAACTTTCAAGTGAAGATATTTAATAGCACTTTAATCACTATTAGATTTCTAAAGTTCTTAAGAGCTGTATGTTGGGAACTAGAACAAAAGACAAAGATTACATTTAATTTTTCATATATCATAATTACTTCAGGGGGCAGGGTTTAAATGACAAATAAAGAACATTTTCTTAAGTTTGTATTTGAACATATATTGTACCACAGTAAGAGATTAAAGTAAGTTTGAGAATGGCTTCATGAAGTCTCCTAGCACATGGACCAACAACAATAAAGCCATGTAGAGAAGGAAAGTGAAGGAAAGTGTGAAAGAAGATGAAAGCACAGGACTCTTGGTGCTGGTGAGATACTTTTAGATTATGGACCAAAGTATGAAGAGCAGTGAATACAGGTGTTTGAAAGAAAAATAATGGCTTATTTTGATCAATACTTTTATAAAACTCACTAACATCTGGGCATAAATGGACTGTGGGGATTCCAGGGCTGGAAATGGTGAAATGATGCTTTTTCTTGCTGTTAAATGTATGGATATATAGACTTGGCATTTTCAAAGTGTTGAATAATGGAAACAGAACTTGTAGCTGACATGATAGTTCCTCTGGGAAGTCTTCTCTGAATTATTATGCAGAGCTAAGTGCATTCTTTTCTGAGCCCACAGAATATCATTTTCAAATGTCTATTAGAAATAGAACCCACTGCATTTTTATGACTATTTGATTATATGTCTACAACTACCATTAGGAGATTATAGGTCCCTGGAGAAGGGATTCTAGGTTTCTACATCTTTCTGCCTCGTGATTCCTATGGTGTTGGTAATCCATAAATTCTAATGGATGTGTGAATGGACTCAATCTCTGCAATGTTTCTCTTTGGCGTTAAACATTCGGCTTTAAATATTGCTGGTTATATTACATTTTTGCATAAATAAGAAATAGTGTTACAAAATTAAACCTATTTAGTATAGCACATATAATGAATATATGTGATAATAGTATATATGTTAACAGTCTTTAACAATATTTTAATATTGTACATTCTAACACTTTTATTGCCTTTGTTTTATTCAACTTTTTCTATAACTTTAATCCGTAAAGTAGTACAGTAAGGTAAAATTTCTACTCTATACAGTATGGTTAGTAGTCTCCCAAAGCTGTCCACAACTAGTGAAAATAATATATTCAATTCTACATGTATAATGTTATCAGTACTTGCTGAAACATAAGCAAGTACACTTAATAATATACCAAGTCAGTAAAGTACAAAAAGATCAATTATTAATTGTTCTTCACTTTTACAATACCATAAAATTAAAAGTACTTTTTTGTAATTAAAGATTCACCGTTCAATCAGTAAAACAAGCATGTAAAATAAAACATGTGTATGAAATTATAATATGAGATAATTAAATGCAATCTGACATAGGTATGTCTCAGTTGCTTGTGGAAATATTATTTATAACCAGTCTGCTGTCACTCACATGGTCTGAATTTATGCTTCTTATTCTATATAAATAATTTTAGTAAGAGGAAATGAATCACCAACACAAGAAAACATACATATAAGTATTTCTTGATAGCGATACCCATGTATGAAATCATATTTTAAGGGTTAATTAAATGTAAATTCTGTTTGAAAACATTATTATTTTATAAATATAAAGCAATATAATTTTGCGAAAAGTAAACCAAAGTCTATTGGAAAAATAGGACATAAGAGTGCCCACTATCTGACATGTTTTTATGTTTTATATTTTATTTTGAAATCAGCCATATTATGTATTTATCATGCCTGTAATTAATTTTTAATAAACCAAAGTATTCTAAGAAATTTATAGACTATTTTGGAGATATTTATAGATCAAAATTTATAGATCAAATTTATAAATGAGACCCATCTTGTCTCCCGTAATTATACTTATATATTGGGCTAATAAGTGTGTTTTCTTTGTAATCTTGAGCTTGAACCAAAGAAGAATTTCTGTATTTTTAAATTTTGAACATCTAAGTCAAAATGAGTAGTACTCCATGAAAACAAGATCAGACCATGAAGTCTTCCTCTAGAAAGATGTTTCTTAGCTATCCCTTCGTTCAGTTTTTACTGTGTTGCCCAGGACATTAAAATACAGCAGTGTAACCACTGTCATCTCCCAGAAAGAAAATACTGTATACTTTCACAGAATGCAATCACTAGGTGCCACGTTCTTCTGATGCTGTTTTAGATGAAACAGCAAACATTAGATCCTTTCTGTTTATTTTAAGAGGAGAAACCTTTGGGCAGAATTACAAATTAAACTATTGTTTTCTTTGGAAGGACATTCATTTCTTGAGGCTTATTGACACAGTCTAATTTAGTTTTAATGCAGTGTGTCTAGCACTGGAAATCACAGACCTTGTTTCTGCATCATGTTCTGCAGGCGTTTACCTCATGAGATTAAGAAATCAATGTGTATACCAGGTACTCAGCTTATTCCCTCCGTTGAGTCCACTAAAGCTTATACATCTCTACTTAGTGAAGCCTGCTGAGAAGTAGAGAATGGTTACTTTTGCTTCAAAGCAGTTGCAGGTATCCCTCTGAAGCAGCCTTCCCTAGGGCATATTACGACCATTCTTTCTTTTTGCACACAACTGCTTTTTAATTGCTTTGAAGTGATTGTAATTATTTCTTTCTGACCATTGGGGGACCAGATGAACAAAGTTTACTAGGAGTGCTTCAGTGTTTTCTCCTCAATCTGAAGTTAAATACAATTTGTGAAGTTGGGAGGACCATGCTATTTGTCCCATTAGGAGGTGTCACAGCCTCAGTTGATTAGAAATCACATATTCTTAGTTCAAACGTCACTTCCATAGCCCACATAGAATCTTTGAGAAACTCACAAAGCTCTCTCTGCAATTTTACAAGCCAAGGCTCTGTGTTTCCCTGCAACATCTTCCAGGTTTCCATACTCCTTAAGTACTGAACACTTAGTGGCTTTTCCAAACAAACATTCCAACATCCTTCAGAATCCTCCCATAACAACATGGTCAGTACTGTCCCAACAATACAAAACTCTGTTGTCGGGGTTTTCTGTCCTGCCTGGTTTCTCTCCTCCCACCAGGTCCCACAGCTGTTTAGCCCCAAAGAAATCACACAGATGTTTACATTAATCATAAACTAATTGGCCCATTAGCTCAGGCTTCTTATTAACTCTTATAATTTACATTAGCCCAT
>LOJH01058952.1:0-11332 GCA_001685095.1 Ellobius talpinus
AGAAAAGAAGAAGAAGAAAAGAAGAAGAAGAAGAAGAAGAAGAAGAAGAAAAGAGATCAAATGTTCAATGTCAAGTAATATCTCTCCTAAAATGCAGAATCTGCGTAATAACTGTCTACAGTCTAGTAAATGTATTCATTGTGACATTATTTCCCCCTTGTACACTTAATTGATTAGTTGGAACTCAATTCAAGAGCATATATATAATTTTAAACATTTCTCAGAAACTTATGTCTCAACACATACACATTCTATATGATTTTGAAGATGTTTCTTCTTCTTTCTATTTGCCCCTAACAAGAGAGAATGAAGGAGAAATGATAGAGCAATTAAATGTATGTTTTTTTCAATTGTGCCTTTGCTGAGGGTTTTTTATTAATAATTTAAGAATATCTAATACCATGCATTGAAGTTGGCTTTTGTAGTTTATTGCAGTAAACAGAGTTGAATTCCAAAAACCTATACTCCCTATAGTCAAGATACTTTGAGAATGTAAGCATGTTCCAAGTATATTTGCAAATGTCATTTAAGGCACTGTCCTTAAGATGAGAAAATTAGATTAAATTTTACAAATGAGATAAATCTAAACTCATGAGTGCTTCCAAGCAGAAACCCTCTAGGCATACTCTATCAACATAGAGATATCTATGATGGAAGTCTGAGAGCATGTATACACCTGCTGATGGTCTGCAGATTCTGGTAGCGGAGTACAGGGTTGGTTGGTACATTTGTAGATTCCACTTTTGGTCTCAGGGAAGTGATGAAGGAATAGAGATATTAGACTGTTCCCTATAAAAATACCTGCCGAAACCCCCATGAACAAGGAAACACCTTCTTTCCTAGAGCTTCCAATGAGGAACCTACCCTTGACAACACCTCAATTTTAGTTTTGTTTGATTTTTACTGGACTTCTGATTCACAGAGATGGAAGAATAAATGTGTGAAAGTTTTGTCACAAAATTATTAATATTTGTTGCTGAGGACATTCAAAAATAAATGCATATCTGTTTTTTTGTTAGTTTTTTTGTTAGTTTTCTTTAGGGACTCTCACCTTTCAGAAGACATGGTGCAGAACTTCATTGCATAAGAACCAAACTCTCAAGTTTATAGTTACTTATCAGTTGGTTTGTTACTAAATGACCTGTAGGAAGTTGCTTTAGTCCTTTATCTTATTATTTCACCTGTTATTAACAAAAGCAATCATAAAAAGTACTTTATAGCTTGATGAAGCCTTGTTAATCAAGTAAATTGTATGCAAAGCAAGCATTCCATACACATTAGCCACCAGCAATATTAGTGGAATTACTACATGGTGGAGAAGCCCATCTGCTATTGTTGAACAAATGTTTTTAAAATGAGAGTTGATATCAATTAATGTTTTTAGCAACTTCAACACTGAAATAGGGTATCATGAATCTTCTTCGTATCTCACAATCATAATTTCCTAGATACATTATACATTATATGAATGACTTATCTCTTTACTCATTTAATAAAAATAAACAGACATGACCAAATGGCTTTATGTTTTCCTCCATGGGTCATATGCAAATTGTACAATAATCATAAATAATTATGCAAAGGGATGATTTTAGCAAAAATGCATAATACTGCAGTTGCTATCAATGCTGTCTGCTTGACATTCATCTAGTGATGATAATTACTGCTATCATCACTTGTAGGGTTTATTTATTCTACTTACATGCTCTTTCTCTTAGACAATTGCTAGTTATATTGTTCCATTTATTTCTATGTCACAGATATTCCTTTTCCCATTTTACAAATATGAAAAATAAATCTTCAAGGATGAAGTAGTGCTTATAGAATCTACATAGGTAAATGTATGCACTTCTGTGTACATATGTCAATGCCTTTAATAGCAACCATTTAACATATTAGAAAGTTTCTAAAAACATTTGCCTTTTACACTTCTGATTCATCATCCTAGCAATAATTAATAAATGCTCTGAATTTAAAATATTCCTTTAAGAAATACTTTCTTTGTTTTAAGACAATGAAGCTCATGAAGATAAGAAATAATGTCGCACAGAAAAAGTTATAGAAAGTGAAATTTAAACTCAAAGCTTGGCAGTAATCATCCAGGGTCAAAACTACAGTTTGGCATAAAAAAGAGGCAAAAAATTTAACATATTAGAATACATCCTTGAATAAGGATCACAAAATCAATTTTAACCTCCCATTTTCTTCTGACAGAGCTTTATGCCATAAATTACATCAGTTCAAATAAAACTGAAATACTCATTTTCTGTGTGCTTTCATGTTTTACAACAATGACTAGCAGAAAAAAATTCCATTTTCAGTTATTGTGCCTCATTCTTTTATTATTTTCTGATTCAAATGTTTACTGAGTTTTGATGGAACAGGGCTGGTTCTATTCCTCAGCCATCTTTGCAGGCATGTGCACTGCACAGTCAGTACACACAAATCTCAAGGCTCTTCTGGTCAGAGATTGATACTTTTTTCAGAATATTTCTACTAAAATTATTCTGATGGAGAATCAAATCAATCATTGGTAATATAAGAGGTAAAGAAAACTGAACTGATTCCACATTAGCAAAATATACTAGAAATTGCATTTATTGCTTTAGGAGGGTACATAAATTACCAATACAAGACCAATGAATTAAGCCATAAAGGTGCTCAGTCCCAGTTGCTAGGTAACATGATGGGAGATATTGAAAATTTACAGATGCAGAAGTGAAAGTTTTCTTTTTTAATCAATTCTTGGGGTAAAATATAAGAATCATAAGTATTTTCTGCATTTTGTCAGTGAATAAAGTTTCCAATTAGCACACATAAAAGGAAATTAAATCTTTCACTGAAGTTGCCACTCAAGTTTTCTTTTCTATTTAAACTATCATAGGAACATACTAGCTGCTATGAGTAAATTTTGTGGAAATTTATAAGAATTGGCTTGACACTCCATCTTTGAAACTCAGAGTATCAGAGTCATGTAGGATACCCAGGCCTGAGCCATAGAACATGAACCACTTAAGACCAAGAGAAAAAAAAGAAACAAAAGTAAAACCACAGTATTTCACTTATAATTTCGTATTAATAGTGGCCATATATGAGTTATATAAAAACATTTATTCTCCATATTATTAGAAAAGGATTCAGATTCTTGGTGCTAGAGTTTATCAACACCATATCAAACACTTTTATTAATGACTTTTTTATTTTCCTGGATTACTGTTTTAGACATCTTAAATACCTAAAATTTATTTTGCTTGAAACTATATTTCTAGAGAAATGAAAATTGAATGTATCTAAGATATAGAAGTTTTATTTGTGTTACACTTATTTCTTTTGTATATGTTTATGTGCATGTGTGCGCAGACACATATAATGGAATGCATCTGTAGAGCCGAGGACAACTTGAGGGAGTCAGTTCTCTCCTTCCACCTTGTGTGTCTGGGGGCTGGAATCAGGTGTGAGTCTTGGCAATAAGTAGCATTCACCAATGAGCATTCTCAGTGACCAAAATTTTTCTGTTTAGAGAATTCATATTTCATGAATATTTTTTATCTTTTTTTGTTAGTTGAAGGATAATTAAAATTTTAAATATTCTAGTTTCCAGTTTTAAAATAAGAGAGACTTGTTTTTTATAAATCACTTGAATTCCATGACATTCCAAATCCCTCTATCTAGATAAAGCATGATTGAAATTCATAAAGAAAACAAGTATATAGTAATTAAAAGATTTTTTTTAACAGATCACTCTGTTTTAGTACTGGAATTCACAGCTAATGAAACTGCTCAAGGAAGGTCACAGTCAAGGTAAAGTTCAACACAATAGTCAATAGTCCAGATATAAAAATTCCATATAATCCCCAAACACTGCAAAAAGGCATTATTTCAAGGATTTATTCTTCATACTTTTAGTGTGAACTTAATGTCAAACACCAAATAAACTCAAGCCCTGACTGAAGATCAGGTGACGTTTGGGATTAAGCCAAACCAAAGGACAATGCACGCAGGCTGCTCTGGGGTCTCTCTTTTATAAACTGGCATTACAGCAGATAAATGATGCCTGCTAACAGGATGTGATAGTTTGTGCCTATAATCCCAGGTCTCCAGTAACTGAGGAAAAACATACAGTTCAAGTCTGGCAAGAAACGCACTAGTGCCGGCTAGTTTTATGCCGGCAAAAACTTGACAAAAGTTAGAGCCATTTGGAAAGAAGAAACCTAAGTTGAAAGCGTTTCTCACCAAACTAGCCTGTGAAAATGCCCATGATGCATTTTCTTTATTGATGATTAATGTGGGATGGTCCTTCTCGATAAAAGTGTCCTTACCACATATGTGCAGGTGGTCATGAATGTTTTAAGAATGCACACTTAACAAGTCAGATAAATCAGTGAGCTGCACTTCTCCATGGCATCTGCATCACTTCCTTCCACTAGATCCTTCCGCACTTACTGAGATCTCGCCCTGACTCCCCTCCATGATAGCCTATGACATTAGAATTGTACACTGAAGTAACCCCTTTCTTTCTTCATCATTTTTTTTTACCGCAGTAATATAAACCTAAGACATGCAATGATATCTTTTCTAAAAAAAACCCACGAAAATATTAAGTACTTAAGTGCCTAAAACTCCCAAGGTCCAGATGAAGAGTAAAAGGAGGCAGAATATGAGCAAGAAAGTCAAGACCAGGAGGGGTTGGTCCATCCACTGAGACAGTGTGCCTGAGCTAATGGGAGCTCACCAACCCCAGCTGGACTGGGACTGAATGAGCATGGGATCAAACTGGACCCTCTGAATGTGGCTGACAATTGGGGCAGACTGAGGGGCCAATGATAATGACACTGAGATTTGTTTCTACTGCATGTACTGGCTTTTTGGGTTCCTATTATATTTGGATGCATAGCTTCCTAAGCCTGGATGTAGGGAAAAGGGCCTTGGACTTCCCACAGGGCAGGGTACTTTTCCCTCTCTTATAGGACTGGACAGGGTGGAGGGAAGGGAGGGAAGTGGGAGGAGGGGAGGAAGTAGGAACTTTGACTTGTCTTATTTATAAAGTAATAAAAAATTATAAAAAATAAATATGGTAAAATTACAAAACAACAATATCAAAACAGAAAATAGAAAAGATTGAGGTTGGGCCACAGAAACATTGTAAAATAACTAAATGATTATGTGAAAATATGACAGCTAACAAGATTAACCGTGGTTCCTAAAGTCCATTATGAATGTTTGGACCATGAGTAAGCTGTACCAAACATGTATGTGAAAAGTCAAAGTTGAAAAATATGAGTCTGACTTGAGAAATGGCTCCATTATTATTTACATTTAAATAATCAAATATTCCAAGGAAATTCACTGTATGTAATTAATAAAATATGGTGTTTTATTCCTTGACATGTTTTATAGAATTGGTTAAAATTGCATTTAGTTTTCTGTCTTAAAAGACAGAAAAAAGAAACCTTGAGGGAGTCAGCCCTTTTCTTTCCTTCAGTGTTGTAGGTTTAGGGGATTGAAACAGGTTGGCAGGCTTGGCCATAGTAGCTTTGTCCACTGAACAATATCACAGACCTGAGTTTTGACATTTCATTTACTTTTTTGTTAATTAATTGTTTTTGTTTACTGTATATCCTGACTGCAGTGTTCCCTTACACCTCTCCTCCCTACCAACCTAACCTCTGTCCCTTTATTAAGGAACAGGTCTGATTTTGATTTTTATTGTATTCATGTTTCATGACTATGCTAAATGGAGGGGGTTTTGTTGTTGTTCTAAAGGACAGTAAAAGATCAAAAGTTTTCTCCCTTCATATCAGAAACCCTATTTTCTGCTCACTTGTTTTAAATTTTTTTATTGACAAATAATTCATGTAGCATGTAAGTTTCTTTAGTTCCTTTGAAGCACATCCACTGTTGCCATCCAAGACATAATCCACTGTTCCTGGACTTGAGAGGTTTAAAATGTGGGTGGTGGGAAACTGCCCTCCCAAGTCTTTTCAGTGTGTCTTTTCTTTTTTCTATACTATATCCAACAAACGTCATCACACGCCTGACTTCTTTGGCATGTGTGAAGGCATTTTTATACATGTGATATCTTTTCATTCAAGCTGATATTTCTAAATTGGGGTGAGATATGGACAATCCTATTTCAAAATGTTTCAGACATTACTTCTGTATTATTTTTAGAAAGGCATTTATTGAAAAAAAGTTTAAATCATTTTATTACATCCTGACTGCAGTTTCACCTCACTTCTCTCCTCCCAGTCTGTCTGCCACCTCTCCTCTGACTCCCTTATCCACTCCTACTCTGTTTCTTTCCATAAAAGGTCAGGGGTCCATGAATGTCAAGCAAACAAGGCATATCACGTTGCAGTAGACTCAGTATCACCACTTCATTAAGGTTAGATGTGACAGCCAAGAATGAGGAATAAGAACCCAAAAGCTGGCAAAAGTTTCAGAGATAACATCTGCTCCCACTGTTAGGGTCCCACAAGAAGACCAAACTACACAACTGTCACATATATTCAGAAGGTGTAGGTCAGTTTCATGCAGACCTCTTGATTGTCAATTCAGCCTCTGTGAGTCCCTAGGAGTCCAAGTTAGTTAAATGTGGGTTTTCTTCTGGTGTCTTTGACCCCTCTAGCTCATATCCTTCATCCTTCTCTTCTACAGGGTTTTCCAAGTACTGCTTGAAGTTTTCCAAGCACTGTGGGTTTCTGTATCTGTTTCCATGAGTTGCTGAATGAAATATCTCTGGTGACACTTGGACTAAACACTAATCTTTGAATGTATCAGCATATTATTAGGAATTATTCTATTAAGTTTTCCTTTTTTCAGTACGTGGTTGTATCTCAGGTCTCTAGACTATCCAGACTTTGAGTCCTGACATTGCAGACAGTGTCAGGGCTCTGTTCCCTCCCTTGATACATGCCTCAAGCTACACCAGTCAATCATTTACCACTCCCACAGATTCTCTTCATTTTTATCACTACACAACTTGTAGGCAGGATTAGTAGTATCTATATCCAGTTAGACCAGCAGCATTTGTTGAAGATACTTTCTTTTTTTCCACTGCATTTTTATAAATACTTGGTTGAAAATCAGACAACCATAGCTGTATGGTTTTATTTCTGGGACGTTTGATTAAATTCTGTTGATCAACCTATCTGTTTTTATGCCAATACCATGTGGATTCTTCTATGAGATGTCTTTCTGTATGATGTGAATATGTGTTGCTCTCATTGGTTAATAAATAAAGCTGCTTTGGCCTATGGTAAGGCAGAATAGAGCAAGACAGGAAATCCAATCAGGTGTATCGGAGAAGAAGGGCAGAAAGTGGAAGACTCCAACCAACTATTGAGGAAGCAAGATGTAAAAAAATAAGGTAGCAACAAACCATGTGGCAAACATAGATAAAATATAAGGATTAATTTTAAGTTGAGAACTAGCTTATAATATGCCTGAGCCATTGGCCAAACATTTATAAGGAATATTAAGCCTCTGAGTGTTCATTCAGGATTTGATGAGTGGGAAAGAAACCTCTGACTACAGAGTTTTATTATTAAAATTCTGTAGTATATCTTAAATCAGGGATGGTGATACATCTAGAAGTTCTTTTATTGTACAGGATTATGTTCACTCTCCTGGGTTTCTGTTTTATCATATGAAGTTCTGTAGGAGGGCCATTGGTTTGTCCTGCCTGCTTAGCCACAAAATAATTTCACAGAAACTGTATTATTTAAATCACTGCTTGGCCCATTTGCTCTAGCTTCTTATTGGCTAACTCTTATATCATAATTTAACCAATTTCTAGTAATCTGTGTATCACCACTTGGCTGTGGCTTTCCAGCAAGACAGGCATCTGTCTCTGGTGGGGCTACATGGCTTCTCTCTGACTCTGCCCTTCTTCCTCCCAGCATTTATTTTAGTTTTCCCTGCCTAGCTAAGTTCTGCTCTGCTATAGGTCTAAAGAAGTTTCTTAATTTATTAGTGGTAATCACAGCAAAGTTGAGTATTTTTCTTTGTAGTAGATCTGTAAAGAATTTTGTTGGTATCTTGATGAAAATACTGTGCTGAATGTGTAGTTTGTTTTTGATATGATTGCCATTTTTAATATGTCAACCCCTCAAATACATGAGCATTGGAGATCTTTCTATCTTCTAATATCTTCTTCAATTTGTTTCTTGAAAGACTTGAAGATTTTGTCATGGAGGTCTTTCAAATGCATGTTATTTGTGGCTACTGTGAAATATGTTATTTTGCCGATTTCTTTCTTGGCCAATTTATCATTTGTATCTAGGAATGTTACTGATTTTTTAAAGCTAATTTTGTATCCAGTCACTTCACTGAAAATGTTTATCTGATATAAGAGTTCTCAGAAGGAATATTTGTGGTCACTCATGTATACTATATTATCAACTGTGAGTAACAATACTTTGACTTCTTTCTTTTCAATTTGTATGCCCTTCTCCTCCTTTAGTTGCTTTATTATTCTTGTTATAACTTAAAGTACTATATTGAATAGATATGGAAAATGGACAGCCTTGACTTTTTCCTGATTTTATTTGAATTTCTTTGAGTTTTGATGTTGGTTATAGGATTGCTATCAAGTACCTTTATTGTGTTTAGGTTTGTTCCTTGTATCATTGATCTCTTTAAGACTTGTCATAAAATAAGTTGGGTTTCGTCAAAGGCTTTTCAACATCTAATGAGGTGATCATTTTATTCAAAGGCATTTTCAGCATCTAATGAGGTAATAATTTTTCTCCTTCATTTTTTTATGTGGTGGATTTCATTAACACATTTTTGTATGTTGAGACATCTCTGTATCTCTGGGATGAAGCCTACTTGATTATTCTGGATGATCTTTACAATGTGCTCTTGGCTTTGGTTTGAATTTTTCTCCTTCATTTTTTTATGTGGCAGATTTCATTGACACATTTTTGTATGTTGAGACATCTCTGTATCCCTGGGATGAAGCCTACTTGATTATTCTGGATGATCTTTACAATGTGCTCTTGGCTTTGGTTTGAGTTTATTTTATTGAGTATTTCTGCATTCAGGTTCATTAGGTAAATTGGCTTGTATTTTACTTTCTTTGTGGAATCTTTGTGTGGTTTATTTATAAGGGTGACTATGGTCTCATAAAATGTTTTAGCAATGATGTTTCTATTCCTATTATGGAATATATTTCAGAATATTGGTATTAACTTTTCTTTGAAAGTTTGGGAGATTCTGCACTAAAACTGTCTGGCCTTGATATTAAATATGAAGCATTTTTAACAACATTTTAGACATTGTTTATAGATTCATAGTAAAAAGTATGGTGTACTGTGGTATAACTGACTTTTTGTGTTATTTTGCTTTGTTTTTGTTTGTTTGCTATTTACAGAACCCAACATACATAATTTTCAGTTTAGTTAAACGTTTTAACATCCAATAAAAGAGGTACATTCAAGAGATGCTTCCTATTTGTTTTTACCTCCCATAAATACCAAGCATATAGCTTACAAAATTAGCAATTATTGAAAAAACTGCAAATAACTTAAAATGCTCAATTAAGAACTATACAACAATGTAAAAATAACAAACACAAAATATTACTTAGCCTTAGGGTTTTTCCCCGAAAAAAAAAAACAAAAACAAAAATAAAACAAAACAAAAAACCTTTGTGGGTCTTAATGAATAGGTCTGTCCACAAAAGTGATAGTCTTATTCTTTCATTATCTCAAAATTTTTGTTAAAATATGAATTCCATATACTGAGTAGAAATTGCTTTTCTCTGTTTACATTTTAGTTGTGAAATTTTGTTTCTATTCCTAAGGAATTTCTTCCTTATCCTAATTATTATTGTTTCCTTGCTCATTCTATTACTGAAACATTTCAGAGTTAATTTCAGGACTGTAAAGACTAACATTTCTTAGTCAGAATGCTGATCTAATAAAAATTATGCAAAATGTTTGATTATTTTTTCATACATTAAATACCAATATTAATTTCAATACCATTATTTCTCCATGTATCACAATTTGTTTTTTTACTACATACAGCCAAGTTTCTACTTTAATTTTGGTTGAAAGTTTTAGTTTTAAATCTTTCATTCCCTTATTTGGTTCTTCTTTTCAAAGCTTCAGGAAGTCGTCAGTTCATTTTACTGTGACAATCAATCAAAGATTGAGGAATAGCGGTAGTACTTGCTATGCTTCCCCTGGAGTCTGACAGTTAGGGAACAGTATGAGAGAATGTACATTCTTCCTGGAATGAAACAAACAAATAATTCAGTTGCCTTACCAATCTGATATTTCGATTTATTAGTTTTTGTCATGGTTTAAATATGAAACCTCTGTCAAATGCTCCAATATTTAAAAAGTTGGTCTCATGTGGAACCTAGATAAAGAAATAGATCTCTAAGCAATTAAACATTTGGATTTGTTTCAAAACTGCTTCCTGTCCTGTTTTGGCTTTCTGTTACACCAATGCATGAGGAAGTTAAGAGCTCCTGCCATGTTCTTCATAAAATAAAGAACCGACTGTTGCTATGATGTCTATGTAATGATGGACCTTATCCTCCAAAGCCACAAGCCAACAAATCCTTCTCCTCAATTTGTTTTGGGTATTAGATTCAGTTGCAGTGAGGGAGAATAACTAATACGTAGTTATTTCTTATGAACCAAATTAGCAAAGGAAGAGTATAGCATGGTTCTTATAATCTATTCATAAAATGATTAAGGAAAGATGATCACTACAAAAAATGTTCTATTTTTTCTATTTTCTAGTTTTGTGAGAAAATAAATACATCTATTTATTTTTCAGTAACCACAAGGAAAAACAAAGCATCTTCCTGTACTTTTTCCATTGTCTTCTAAGACCCTTTGTGAAGGTATAGCTGTTTAGTAGATATTCACAATGAATTTTCTGTATATACCTATTATCAATATTTTCTTTTTTTAAGATTTTTTTTACTTTTATTGATTCTTTGTAAATTTCACATCATGCATTCCAATCGCACTAATCTCCTGTCCCCTCCAATCTGCCGTCTGCCCTTGCAACCTTCCTAAAAACCAGTTTAACATTTAGTCGATTCATCTTTATTTGCAAGTGTTCTCCAGCACTGCCTCAACTAGATCACCCAATATAGCCTGCAACTAGGAGCAGGGGTTGGGAGCAGCTCTCCTGCTCTCAGGTTCTCAGATCTGGGTCACCCCCACTCACCAGGGCCAGTTCTACTGTTTTGCCAAGGCGAGCTGCAGAGACCTCTTTCTTGATTCCTGTCAGGGGCATATGAGGAGAAACGGTATCAGCTCTCCTGCTGTCGCACCCTCAGGGCTGGCTCACCTCTGCATCCAAC